>VRLP01006483.1:0-28182 GCA_009660295.1 Lophius piscatorius
TATATAACAATATAACATCACTATAAACACAATAAACATCACTATAAACATCCATAAACAGTATAAACATCCATATAACAATATAACATCACTATAAACACAAGAAACATCACTATATACATCCATATAACATTATAAACATCCATATAAACACTATAAACATCCATATAACAATATAACATCACTATAAACACAATAAACATCACTATAAACATCCATATAAACAGTATAAACATGTATATAACAATATAGCATCACTAGAAACACAATAAACATCACTAGAAACATTGATAAAAACACTATATACATCCATATAAACACTGTAAACATCCATATAACAATATAACATCACTGTAAACACAAAAAACATCACTATAAACACTATAAACATCAATATAAACACAATATATACATTACTATAAACGCTATAAATATTACTATCAATGCTATAAAAATCACTATAAAAACTATAAACATTACAATAAACACTATAAACATCCATATAACATTATAACATCATATAAACACATAAACATCACTATAAACACTATAAACATTACTATAAATGCTATAAATATCACTTTAAAGACTATAAACATGCAAATAAACACTATAAACATAATTATAAACACCATAAACTTCCCTATAAACACTATAAACATCCATATAAAAACAATACATACATTACTATAAGCGCTATAAACACAATAAACACTATAAACATTACTATAAATGCTATAAACATCACTATAAACACTATAAACATTACTATAAATGCTATAAAAATAACTATAAACTCTATAAACTTGCAAATAAACACTTTAAACATAATTGTAAACACTATAAACTTCACTATAAACACTATGAACATCACCATAAAAACTATAAACATTGCTATAAATGCCGCAAACATCCCTATAAACACCACAAACATCCATATAAACACCACAAACATCCCTATAAACACCACAAACATCACCATAAACACTATAAACATCACTATAAATACCACAAACATCACCATAAACACTATAAACATCACTATAAACACTATAAACATCACTATAAATACCACAAACATACATATAAACACCACAAACATCCCTATAAACACCACAAACATCACCATAAACACTATAAACATCACTATAAACACCACAAACATCCATATAAACACCACAAACATCACCATAAACACTATAAACATCACTATAAATACCACAAACATCACCATAAACACTATAAACATCATTATAAACACTTTCCTTAAGTTTTTAATCAGGTGTCTGATAAGCACCATCAGAAAGACTGGATACTCCAAAAAACCCATAATGACTTGGATACTGACGGGTATGTTAACAAAGTCAATAAGACAATCCAGAGATTGAGTTGAGTATGAGTCTCGGACTGAACCTCACATTCCACAAGAACAGGTTTAAGACTTAACTTGCTACCATTTAGTTTGACTTCTGCGTTGCTATTGCTGCTGTATGAAGCAGGATGAGCCACAAAGAAGGAGCGTCTCCAGTGATGTGGGAGTCTCCCTAAAGGAATGACTGGTGAGCGAAGAAGTTCTGATATCTGATCTCCCATATGAATAGTTAAAAGAGACACGGTGCAGAAGACAGTGACAGAGAGGAAAGCTACGTAGACTGAAGCCTGTGACCTCCGTCCAATTAGCGGATGGAGATGGGAAGAAAAGATGAGAGCAAGGAAAGAAAGGGCTCAACCCAAGAAGCTCCAGGCAGACGCTCTAATTCAACCAGTCTCATATTGATTTATCTCCCAGCGTTGGGGCCCTAGAGTGGCTGCCATATTGGGCCCACCTACGCAAAAATTTATACCTGCACTCTCCTAATTGAGTCCCCACTCCAAGCAGAGAGCCTCCATTGACTCATGACGGCCATCGCAGTGTCAGCAGTCATCACTACGCACAATAAAGCTGCGTCAACGATGTAAATGTGACGCACATGCAGCGAAGGTACTTAGGGATGTGAGAAGTATTGAGATGGGTCTTCCTTAAGGGGGTTTCATGGATCACGCTAGCGGCCCAACAGTATTTAAAGGGGCCGTCTGGGATGCTCTGAGGTAACAAACGTCCATACTTGTCTTCAAAGCTTTCCTTTTGTTCAATATTCATCATCATCATCAGGATTCATTATGTGGATGAGTCAACGTTTAAGTCAACAGCAGGAGGTTTCGCACAACTTTCTTTGGTCACAGTTGTCGGGAAGCCGTAAAGAATTCTACTTTGATTCTTGTCAGAGACACACAGTTGGCTCCAGTGAGGTCAAAGGTCAGCAACTCAGAGGGAGCGTTTGGAGACATTCCAGCTGAAACCAGTCACGTGTGGACATGCACAGCTTTTTTTTTCCAGAGGGACGTAACAAGTGAATGTGTCCCAAAGTGCCATCGAAAGCTGAACTTATGTAAGATGCACCAATAGTTAGTACAACTATTATCAATCAAATAGACTCTAAAGTTGGGGATGTCATTTTGTTTCCGCTGGTACAAGCGGTTCAGATGTTGCTTGTTGGTTTAATTGGGTAACTTTGGCATCTAGTTGCACATGAATATCCCCCCGTTGCATCATCAGTTGGGATTTAGCAACGCTCAAATCAAACTCACATTTTAAAAAGGATGAGTTGATTGACAGATTGCCTGAAATTTAACCCGTACTTTCATATCAGAGGTGGGATTAAGTAAAAATGCTAAAACCTCTTCAGGTTTTAGCATTTTTACGTTTTATCACAAATGTTGTGTGTAATTATAAACTTGCTAACCTTAATTTTCCAAAAGATGTTTGTCACTTGGGTAGATTATAGTTATTTTGCATCATTGCGTGCTTTTCCTCACGCCAAGAATGATTCCGACCTAAACGAACAACGGCGATTAGAAACTATGATGACCTGGTGGATCCATCGTGCATGACTTTACCTCGAAAAGTTTTCGGGATATAATTTCTCTACCATTGGTTCAATTTAGTCCAAATTTAGTCCTTATTAGTCGACTTGAAGAGGTTTATCATGTATACGATTGTGTTTTTAGTCGTTAATATTTCATATTTTACTGACAAGAGGGATCATTTTCACAAAAAAACACTTTTTTTTGGACATAACGCCCGATTTAGTCCAAATTTTGGTGCCTATGAATAAACTTGGGGAGATTATGATATTTCTTAACTCTATTTAACTGTTATAGTTCATATTTTACTCACTTTGTAGAGCTTTTCTTTTCTTTTTACAAAAGATACTGTGAACATCACATTAAACTTGAGGAGTTCAATCAGAGGGGTTGCTTGTACAACGCCGCTGCCTCCATATCCCCTAAGGCACCCAGAGAGAAAACACATTTAAAACTTACAGGTGTCACCCACCTTTTATAGCACCGACTGAAAAACCCACATTCACACGTGCATAATCGTAATAATCACTCATATAGAATGTTTTTGCAGGAAGACACAGAAGTATATTCACATCCTTGGGTTTATTAAGTGTGTCACTTAAGAGTTTCATGCTGTCCTGCAGACGGTCTGTCTCAGCAGCATATCTTTAAAACCAAACTGTACAATCGAATCAAAATTTGCATAAAGAGTACGGCCCGACCCGTAGAGCAATCCTTACTCGCAATAAGAGCATGCTCAGACAACCTCTTCGGATTCTTTGCATGTTTCGAATGGAGAATACCAACTTCCTCCCTCTAATAGGGTCCCTACATCTAAATACACTAGTGTTCTGGCAACTGAGTTCTGATGAGTTTGTACATGATTACGTTTGCTGGTTTGGATGTTTCAGAAAATTGTCTAATGTGATGTGTCTGTTTTGTCTCTGGGTAAATTTCCCTAGATGGATTTGGCCAAAAATGATCATATCGTAATCATGGGAAAATTATGGATGAAGAATTATTCTCCATCTTTCCATAGGTTGAACAATAGCGCAGGTACATTTGAGAGGAAAGTATTTTAACGCTGTTGTTTCCACTGAAGAGAAAATGCAATTAGCGAGCTTCTGGATCGAAAAAGTCAGACAGGCGGAGGTGTGTGAGGAATAGCTTGTGGGGAACACCAGACCCACGGGAGGAGGACCTGGCGCTGACGGGAGAGGAGCGCTGGAAAAACAGCAAAAGCCGAAGAGAGGAACTAACTCGAGAAGGAAGCTACTAAAGAGATTCGGAGATTGACGAAAACTTGGAACAATCCTGCAAGAACAAACTGAGATCTTCAACTCAACCGGTTATCTATTACTACAACTTAACACTTTAATGTCCGACTCGGCTGTTGGGTTGAACCCATTTAGAACCTTTATTTTCTATTGAAAAATGTGACTGGACCCCTTAAAGATCGGCATGACCCAGAGGCACCGTCTTTATCTTTAAGAGTAAGGGTCCAAGGATTGAGCCCTGAGGGACACCGCAGGTCAAAGTAGCTAACGAGAAAGAGGCATTCGCCACTGCAATTACGAAAGTCCTATTCCATAAGAAGAATTTTTTTTTTTGCGTATTAAAGCGTTTAAGGACTTACTAAACAGAATTATGTAACTTGGTACTTATTTATAACCGGAAAAAAGAAAAAGTCTAATAAGTTTAAAATATCCGCCGCAGATCCTTCGTATTAATGCGATTACTCAAAAACAATTTCATGGATCATTTTCATTTTTTATACGCACATAGACCACAGGGTGAGGAAGAACTGGATTGATTTTGGGAAAGGGCGGATGGATATTTCCGACACCATAGGGGGCTTTATCTCCAAAAGCTGAAGTCTGATTTGATCTGATTGAGCTAAATTTGGTTAATGTAATTGATTTGAGAAGATCTGTGTCTTAAATATCATATTTTACGCTATTAGTTCATATTTTACTTACTAGGAGTAGAGAATTTTACAAAAAAACACTCTTTTGTTGGCCCCACTTCAAACTGTTCATTCGATTTACTCCAAATGTGTATTCTAAGTCGATTCAAGGAGACCTATCTTATGTATATCATATTTTACTCTGAAAGAATCATATTTAACTTACTAGGGGGAGATTGTTTTTTGCAAAAAAAAACAATTTTCTATTTGGACATAAAGGTTAATTGAATTTGATCGGTTCAATCAGGGGGATTGCAATGACAACGTGGGAGATTGGGTGCTTTTAGGGCACGTCCCCTCGCTGTCTGGGACGACAGCATAAAACGCTACTCCATTGTTTTTATCCTCAGTGAAAACATTAAAGGGTTAATGATAGGAAGATGATTTAATGGGGAGTTTAAGTCTAGTGGTTTAGTATGGGTAAGCAGGTTTCTAACTTTAGCTGTGGTCACAAAGCTCAGCAATAGTCACTGCTCATCAGACGGCATCAGCACAGCATTTTCTTAGTGCTTCTGGTAATGAGTGTCACATTCAGGAGAGACAGACAGCCAAAAACTCTATAATTCCCCTCAAGTGAAGAGAAGTCCTAATTAAATACAGCACCGAAAGGACCACACCTACATGTGTGGTTTAAGTTAACCCCGCCACACCCTCCTTAGCTGTTCACCAGGCAGAGAGTTCAACTGAGCCTAACGGATGTTCAACTGGGGTGGTTGTCAGAGCGCTTCATCAGCTAATGCTAAAGAAGATGAAGACTTTTTTCTAATACTTACACAACTGATGCTAAGCTAGCAACATAGGTGATTAAGATGCCAAGTGTCTTGTCAACATTTCAAAACAGTGCAGAGATTGTTGGCATGTATATTATGCAAGACAGGACAATAAATGCCCAGAGCGAGACACTGAAGATGTTTCAGCTTCTTTTTGGTGTGTTTTTGATTAATAAAACATGGAGGTCGTCTCTTTGAGTGCGGCGTAAGCTTATTACAATGTCTGTCACCATCTTGGCATCTATGGTAGATTCAACACATTCAATTTATCCGAGGTGTCAGCTAGCAGGCACCAAACATGGCATCTCCGAACACCTCTACGCAGACGACTCTCAACTGTACCTGCCCTTGAAAAGTAACCGTGCCAGCTCCTTCAAAGAACTGCTGGAGTGTCTGATGGACATCAAAGTCAGATTCAAATAGCCCTTAATTTTTTTAAATCTTAATGAAAGCAAACTGAAGTCATGGTGTTCAGGCAATTATTATTATAAGCCAGAGCACACTCCCTCCAGACTAGCATCACTCCAATGCCAAGCTTTTTCTGCTGCACCCCCCTGACTGTGCAACAAATTGCCCCTCCACATTAGGTCGGCCCACTGACTAACTGTTTTAAAGCACATTTCAATTCCTTAGTTAACAGTCGAGCTCCTTAACCGTTTCTTCTGTTCTGCTGCCCCTCGTCTGTGGAATGCCCTCGCTGACCATCTGAGGGCTCCACAGACGACTGACACATTTAAAAAAGGACTTAAAACTTTCCTTTTTTGCAGAACCTATAGCTTTAATTAACATTGCTGCTTTTTGGTAAGGTTTTTATATAGTTATTATTATATTTTTTATTGATGCTTTTATCTGCTTTTACTTTGTAGCACTTTGAGATTTGATCCAAAGGTAAAGTGCATTATAAATTAAATGTATTATTATTTATTATTATTATTATTATTAACCCAGGATGAAAATTGTACATTTGTTTCACGTGGTTTTATTGCTTTGTTTTAATGTAAGCTTTTGTTTTTTTATCGCGCGACTATACTACATTCTTGGTCAACTCTGTAGTTTTTCTAAATGTACACACAAATGATGTTGCGTTAAGTAGAGTGGAGACAGACAGTTTCGTGGCTTTAAGCCTTAATGCGATTTAAATAAACGAGCTCTATGAAGATGTCAAAAAAAAACATTGTAAAATTTTTATGATCTATAAGGGTCAGAAGCAGATTTTGTACCAGACTGTAAACATGTTTATCTCTGCTGTATTACTAGTGTTTCCCTGGGTTTCACCTTTCCAACTGTTGTCAGTGCTCCCCTCTCTTTGCCCTGAATGTTCGAGTCCTGATGTGGGCGTGGTCGACCTCCACGCCGCTACTGCCACCTGGCCTCAAGCAGCTCGTCACACCTTCCAGTCTTCACATCTGCTTCCGATCGACTCATCAGTCTGCTGTATATTAACCCTGGCTCTTAAAGTTCCACAAGGTTGTTTTTCTGCTCTAGCTGTATAGAAGAATAAACTCGTTTATTGCTACATTAACATCACAAACCTCACTATTTCATTGAACTTTTTCTTCAAATCTGTTTGGATTATCTCACTGGTTCACATTCATGATTACAGTTATCTGTATCTGCGGAAAATGTGAACATATCAGATGATTTCCTATGAATCATCTGCAGCACCAACATCATATTTAGGAGAATGTTGGTATTTAGACCCAAATGGTTTCCCATGCATTGAACACATGCAGGACTTTTTAGTCTGGAGGACAGCTTGGTCACCTGATCACACGCAGACTATGAAGGAGTGATGATCTGCACAGTTTTTGTTATCTCTCCACTCTGGTTGATTTTGTTCTACTACCAGTAGGGCCTACTGGCTAAGTAGGACAGACCCCGCTACACAAAAAGCCACATGAATTTGGATCCGCTGGATTGCGCTGAAATCATATTATATGTTGACACTACTGTGAAAAAGTATATGAGACTTGTAGTTTATTGCAGTTCAACCCATATTCCTCAAAACATTGAAGGCCCAATTGGAAAAATTAGTATTGGCAATTTTTCTTCCACTAATCCAAAGTTGTCTCACGGCAGCAGCAGGCTAAGAAGGGATATCCAGTCATCCCTCTCCCCAGCAACACCCTCCAGGTCTCCCTGGGGGATCCCGGGTGTTCCCAGGGTAAATGAGATTTAAAGTCCCTCCAGCGAGTTCTGGGTCTACCTCGGGGTCTCCTACCAGATGGACGTTCCTGAAACACCTCCAGAAGGAGGCCCCCTGGAGTTATTCTGATCAAGTGCCCGAACCACCTCAGCTCCTTTAGACTTGAAGGATCAAGAACTCTACACCGAGGTCCGAACCTTATCTCTAAGGTTGTCCTCATCCGCTCAAGCTTCCCTTCGTTTCAAATTATTGCTAAGACAAATAGAGTGTTCTTCTTCTTTTCCTAAAACATAGACTCAGAAAAGGAAAAAAAAGTCTTGTATATTCCTGGCTCAGTACCCAACTGTGTTGTATAGTTGTTTGTCATACAGGCGGATTGTTTAGTGAAAGCCCGACTGACATGACCAGAGGAGTGATTCTGCTCCCGGTTATTTATGTGCGGTTCATTTATCATGTGCTGCAGCACGTTTTTCCCCTCACGCATTCAGACTGATGTTGATTCAAATCTGTGAGCGTTTGAAGACTGCTGATGGATATCAAGATTTGGCCAAAGTTACACAGAATTGGAATGATAAATCAACACAGAGCTCAGATAGAAGGTTCGGGAGCGTGTTCACTCAAACATTTATAGACGTTCAAGTATCACAAAAGTACATCAACACGTGTCAAGCGCCCAGGGAAAGTGTATATATATAGAAAAAGTCAAAGACAAGTCTCTCATCTAATCTCTAATTGTCTCTTCCTTAAACACACACACACCACATCACACACACAGAAGCCTGTAGTAAGGTCATGTGGTGGCTGCGTCCTGATCATTACTGTCAGCCCTACTGCAATCTTTTTGTTTTCCATAGTTTTGACTCCCATCACTCCCACGTAAACCGAATCATCCGAATCCAAACTGTTATAGCCACTATGGCGCTCCAGCATGACTCAGAATAAAAACAGAAAATATTTTCCAATTGAGAACACCGACTATTATCCTTATAAGGGATAGGGAGGAATATTTTGGGATTTTAATTTCCGTTTCAGAAAAGGGATATTAAAAAACTAAAAGCAAGGCATTTCTTTTTTTTTTCTTTTTTTTTTTTTTCCATTTTGAGATACAAAAGTCCAAATTGGAAAACAAGCCGTTTTTCCGTTTCATGATCAAATGGGGATTAGAGAAAATTGAAAGATGGTTGGATTTTCATTTTCTAATTTGAATATGAAAATATAACATCACTAGGAGACTTAAAAAAAAAGAAAAAAGGGTTTGTTTTTTTATTTTCTGAGACTGGGTGTCATTTATGAGGGATTCCGAAAGTGACACAATGATGGCTGTTTTCAGCAGAAGCAGTTTATTCTCAAAGCGGTATGAAGAAATTCGATGCAGATTACCAGCTCTATTTATTGGTCTTGTCTGCATTACTTTCTAGGGTATTTTACTTTTTGTTTAAAATATGTCAATAGCCTTGAAATCCAGTTAATCGGATTCTAATTGCTTTATAGACACACTGATAGCCCACAACATTAAAACCAGTCACTGGTCCTAATGTTGTGGTTGATCGTTGTTTATTTTCCACAGCTAAAAGTGGTATTATTCTGCAAATGTTTTGACAAAATGTACGAGCGTGGCCCATAATGACTGAACAATTTAGCTGTAGTCCATCACATCAGAACAGAGATTTAAGCTTTGGTCTGCCTGCAGACTGACAGCAGCTACCGGACCCGCCTACTACCGGATCCATCCTTGAGCTGCTGAGACGCCGTGCTACTGGGTCCCAGGTGGAGTGGACCCCTGACAGCAGCTGTGCATTACTCATGCTGCTAAACGACCCCATATGGTGACATGGACTCTCGTAAAATGGGATGTTGTGATTGGTCCAGACTTCCCACATGATAGTTACATTATGAATGCTGATTGGTTATAATTTTGTGGCTAATTGGGTGTGTTTATTATGGTCAAATTTATGACTAACCCAATTTCAGAGATGCTTAAGTTTTTCCTATTTGCCATCTTCTCTTGTCAGCACCGCAGTCATTTTGTAAATGACTAAGAAAACGAAAATGTTGCTATTTTTTGTTTTCTGTTTTCTGATGATTTCATTTTTTCATATTAAAATCTAAAAATCATTTTTTAATTTCCCTTTCTGAAGTGAAACTGTAAATTCCAAACCACAAACCATCATTTATAGCATGAATTTGCAAGTGCGACATCATATTATGAGATCTATATCAGAATCCAAACAGTTCATTTATCACTGGAGGGAAATTGGTTATGTATAATAAGTATAATATATATATATGTATTAATGAACATACATAACTTAAACCGTAATATTATACTTTCATATCAACTGTAAAAAAAACAGCAAACATTAGGCTATTTCTTAGGTGAACGTTCCAGTAAAACCTACCAGCCCAGAGCTAAAATCATGGTAACGTTAGCATATAGGCCTAGCTGGTGAGAATTGTGTAGCATTTAGCAGCTAAAGAGCCAGATATTATTTGTCTTCTCAGTGCTAATCATCGGACAACGATAAAATGTATATGCCTAGCTGGTGATCTGTGTGTAGCATTTAGCAGCTAAAGATCTTGATATGGTTTCCCTTCCCAATGGGATCTTAAAAGCTACAACACAAGCCTAGCTGTTAGCCACCAAAAAGGCAGATTTTTCCCTGCTCAGTGCTAAATATTAGACAAAGTTAGCGAGAAGGCCTGCTTGGTAAAAATTATGTAGCATTTATTAGCTAAAGAGTCAGACATTATTTACCAAAATTTATTTATTTATTTAAAATTTATTTTCAAAGCTTTTCAGTTTTTGATTTGAGGTGAGTTAAAGGGACAACCCAAAGAAAATCACAAATCACAAGTGAACGTGAAATATATTGAGTTTCAAACGTAATGATGACTAATTAAGCCTTGCTTTTTCATGACGTCATCATGTTTGTGGCTTTTAGAGTAAAGCCATGCCTCAGCCTTTAACCTCTGCGGTCTGCGGTCACACCAGCGTGAACCCTGACCCTAAGCTTTCATTCACCACATTCAATAATATTTATCATGACAGTGCTTGTTCATCTTAAAACACATTAATGCACTGAGCCCAACAAATGTAGGGTTAGGAATCACATCAGAGGGTTAAACCAGATAAATAACATCAGCCGTTGGGCCATAAACGTGAAATTACACTTATTAACTGTGTGTTTGTCACATATCTTTGTGGCTCGTCAAATAAAGTACGTTTTGTCTGTTTAAGCCTATTTTTGGGTAATAATACATGCAAAATGCATTATAATTTTGGAATTCAGCACAGTTATGCACTTGAATAGTCATCTGTAAGTCAAAGCTGAACAATCCAACACTGATCCTGAACCTTCCATAAAGTCGAGATTATACTGAAACGGTTTCCAACTTACCCGTTGACTTGGTCTCTGACGGAAAGGTTAAGTGTTCTCAGGGGGATTCATTGTTACAGCTTGAGCTTCTTGTCCCACTCTCTGGTCTCTGTCCTTTCTTTCATTCAGTCCGTGTCTCTGTCTCGCTCTGTCTCCCTTCCTGGAGCCCGGCTGGGTCAACCACCACTGAAGCCTGCTGGTGCAGGACTGCTCAGATTCTGAACGTGACTGGCCTTAAAGGTTTTTCTTGGGGAGAAAAAACCCGCAACCCACTGTCAGTCAAGCAGCTGAGCATAGTTTCAGCTGGGCCGCCATCCAAACAGACATGAAACTATTCTATTTCTGTCTACCATATGAGCACTGGTGCTTTTCAGAGGGAGGAGGAGGAGGAGTGTGGGGTGGGGGTGGGGGTGGGGGGGCTATGAAGATTCTGTGGTGGGGCATGTAATTGTAGAGTCACCAGTTATGGCGAGATGTAATTGCAGACCTCATCAGAAGGAGAGAATACTGCCAACAAGTCAAGGTAAAGGACTTTGAATAAGACTAGAAAGAAAGAAAGAGAGAGAGAGAGACCACATAAATAAATGAGGAGCTGGGTTCCAGATGTGGCAGTAGAAGCAGGGGAAGAGAAGGAGGAGAGGGAGGGCCAGAAAAGAGGGCGAGATGAAAGAACTGAAGCAGAATGAAATCCCATTTCTGACACGGTGAAAAGGTGTTTACCTTACCTGGAACAGTCGCACTAGACGGAAAGGGGGATTGGGGTAGGTGAGGGGATGTCGGGAAGGCCTTGTGTTGTTTCTGGACCTCTACCATGAATGCTCCTGGGTGTCTGGTTTCACATCAGCCTTGGAAATAACTACCTTATGGAAAAAAAGGACACTTTTATAAATGGAAGGGAAGAAAATGAAAATAAAAATGTCTGTCAGCTGGTTCCTATTAAATGAAAAACCCAGCGGATCTCGGTTTGAATTAATATCCATATGTACTCTTGTGTGAATAATTACCATGTGATTATGTGCAGGAGGCGGTTCCACACACACTCCCAGGCTCAAAAAAAGGGCTTGTTACACTGCATTGAGTCAATAAATATTAGCTTTAGCTTCAATCTGAATCCAAACACCTAATTTCCTCAAAGGTTTTACCTCATTTCCTGGCAAATAGAGCGGGTGGAGTACTGATCGAAGCCCATTCAGAGGGACATTGCTAAGTGATCACGCAATTCTCAACAAGAAGCCATTGTTTAAGTACAGTCATTCACTTTGTGGCTAGAAAGTTGGGAGAGAAGATTCCCAGCACCCTCAAGTATGTGCATTGAAAATTAAGCTAGATCGGCTTCTGGTTAATTTAATCTAGAAAAGAATCAGAGCAGGGGGAGACAAGTATTCAAGCTCTGCCAGAAGACAGAACCTCTGAAGCTTTTCTGCCTTCTGGGTCATATCTAGTCCAATGAAGATCTATCAGAAGTTCAGTCCGAAAGACTATCCTCTCTTACCTGAGGTCCATTGCAACAATTGATATTAGCTGCTCCTGATTGCTGCTGGTTCACGCGCCCTCCACCTCCCCATACCCGCCTAGCCCTCGCAGAGTCATAAGCCTCATCAGAGTCATCAGCCACCACCACCAGTATCATGGCAGAGACCCAGAGAGTCGATCTCAATCTCCCCAAAGGGTCAAAGCAGCAAAGATTTTCTGATAGACTAATTATCAGACATCATCGGTTGTCGTTCATCTTTTCTTTGTTCTCTGTCTTCTCTGATTGAACCAGTTTCATTTGAACTTTCTGACCAATAAGGTTATCACTTTCACGCCCACTTCTTTTAAGTAGCGCTATGCAGCCATGCAAGCATGATGATATAAAGGCAGAGAGGTCAGGCGTATTTTTAATGCATTTAATCATTTGTGATTTGAGGCAAAAGAGAGCATTTTGCTCCAATGACCTACTAAATCTGTAGTGTTAAAGTTGACAGGACAGACAACACTCCAGAGGAAACACAATAAAATGCTTTGAAATGAATGTTTCTTAGAGATCTCTGATGGAGCTCAGGATTTAAGAACGGGAAGCTGCTTCGCCCTTGACAGTTTCTTTGTATGAACCTGGACTGTGTGTGTGTGTGTGCGTGTCGTTTTGGATGTGTAGATTAACTCTGGTTATTAACGAGAGCTATGCTGTCGTCACCAACAGCAGGTGCATATCCGTGAAAAGTTCCCGATCTCCTGCGTTGTACAAGCAATCCCCCTGATTGCCACATAAGCTTAAACCTCACCTGGTTTCCAGTACTTCACTGCTGCCACTACACCTGAACCGGTTCTGTATCAGGTTCCCGCTGCATATATAGTCTGGCTCTGCCCTCCATTCTCTACCGGACTTAGTTTTTGAAAGAGGCACTTACGGCTTACGGCCTGTTTACATTTTGTATTGCTAGTGTTTACTGCGGTGCCTATCCCTCTAGCTCAGGTTATCATCACCCCAAGTTTATGGTCTGCCAAGTTAACAGTCCTCCTCGACAGCCTTGACTCAACACCACCTGCCAACAGTTCTCCTCTTTAATCAGTGAAGTCAGCTCTTCTCTCTGCTTCAGCCTGACCGCCACGCTCTTGCCATTCCACCTCCTCTAATGGCCGCTCTCATCTGAAAGACATTAGATCATCCGAGTTACCTATAAAAAATAAGTCTGTTAACAAAAGCTGGTTCTTGCCCGGTCCGAGTTCTGCTTCTGTTTCTTTATGGGGAGAGTCATTAATTGTTTGTGGTTCTGGAGAAACCCTGCAGATGATGGAGGCACGATCCACAGACTGCAGTCATGTGCCTCAAAGGGTCCTTGTTGAGAGGACGGATGTTTGGTAGATGGTGGATTGACAGAGATCACCAGCCAAGAGGATCATATCTGTCCCCTCAGTGAGGAAGAGTACTGCTCCATGCTTTTATAGGGAGACGTTCAACGATCCAAAAGTGAGCTGGAAATCAACCAAGTGCATGTGTGACACTTTTAAAATCATGCCCATGTCTTCTTGAATTCTTCTTAACTTTATGTAGAGCCAAGCTTTATTCTCTTGCGTCCTGCTTTTATGATAAAATAAGCTAACCACATGCTAGAAACGGTGGGCCGTCATGGCCGCTGGGGTCTTCTCTGCTGGCCTAGAGAGTGTCAGAAAATCTTTTACTAATCATTTTAATTGAGATAACATGTATTTTGTTTGCTTGTATTTTGTTTGTTGTTAATATCATTTCATTGCGGAAAGCGGTTCATCCCCAAATCCTGTACCTGAGTGAAGTCGTCATTTTCAGCCTTAGAACAAACTTATTGTCGAAATGGGACCGGGCAGCCTGGGCTGTCAGCGCCGGAGCTGAAAGACGGTGGTGCCCAAAACGACTGTGTCCTTGAGCTATTTATAAAAAAAAAGTAAGGAGGACGGACTTTGTCTTCAGATGATGAACGGCTTTGGTGAGTCCAATGGATTATGATGGATCTTAAATAGCCGTTATTTATTGCTGGCATCAGATAGTTGCTGCTGTTGTGGTGTGAATGAAGTCCAGACTCAGTGGTCTGGCTCAGTGTGCCTTTGGGCACATGTCTTTATGCCCAGCAGTTTGGCAGGGCATTAAGTTTCTTGGTAGTGGTGGGAGTTAATGTGACTGGTCGCTGAGGGTTTATTATTTAGTAATGACAGTTATTTGAGAGATATGAAATATCTATTTGTGGTGATGCATCACGCGGCTTGATCCCAGTTGGTCCTTCAACCGGGACACCAGGATCGGAGCCAAACCCCTGACGCAACACGCCTTGGGTCCCTGAGCAGGACCCTGAAACATCAGCTCCCCGGTCGCTTCACAGGGGCTGCCCAGTGGTCCCTCAGGGATGGGTCAGATGCAGGGATAGATTTCACAGTGTTATACTGTATGTATGTTCTGTGTGACACGTGCTATATAAAGCAAATATCATTATTATCATTATTATCATTGATGGTTTCGGTGCGTGTCTATAGTGTTGATCCCTCATGGGTGTTGAACCTCATTTTATATATTTTATTTGGATAAATGTTTCTATCTCGGAACATCTGGGTTCCGTCATGTAGCTATAGGAAAATTGCCATTAGCTTTGCGGTGCTATGCATATTACAATTTCTTGCTTTATGAATTTCCAGTATTTTATAACAAATTTTAACCAAAAACAAAGAAAGAACTGAGGTTATTTTTACGCCACCATCCATCAAATCCATGAAACTTCAGACTGCAGGAATAACATTTTTAAATCTGGAACAAAAATATGTTGAGAAACCGAGTGTTGGTTTGATTAACTTTGTGGAAAAGTAAAGAGGAAGAAGAAGCTGCAGACAGACGATTTAAAGAAACGCTGCAGGAGTGGAGCTGCAGAGTCCCGATGTGACGTCAGGATTTCATAAGAATCCCAAGCCATTGCTTTTAAAATTAAAGAGAAGCATCTACCAAAGCCTCAGGTTTTGAGTTTGGTTTGTGGTGTAGGTTTCTGGGAAATGGACTAGGGGCACGTCTTTCGCTCTGGAGATGGGGGCTCGCTCACTTATTGGTTCTTCTTATACGAACCATCTAATTTCCAACTGGAACAGCCCCATACGAAGCAGCTGTGTGCCATTATCACCGCTATTCTCATTGGCATAGTCGGATTGTTACGTTACTGCTGAGAATGAAGTTTCAAACCAATCTGACACACGAATCTGCCCTCAACCTCTCATCCCCCTCAATTATCAGAAGAATGGGAAAGGGGGGATTTTTCCCCTTCAGTCATGCAAGAGAAAGTTTCCATGCGGGTTCTAGCGTGACTCTGACTTCAGCGCCGATTTCTCTCGGATAGATGAGCATATAGTGTAAGACCCAGAGAGGATGAGTGGAAAGACTGTAATAAGAAAGAGGAGAGGTTGGAGGTGGCGCACAAATCCAATTTTTATGTAAGCGGATTAAGGTAAGATATTTGAATATCTTTCCTCTCAACTGGAAATCAATTAGTCATCAATCCCACTCATGTTTACAGGAAGCTTTAAAGCTATCATTTATTGCTTTTGGTGTCTAAAGCATGGGAACAGCCCGTCTGACGGTAATTGTTGCCGTTTTAAGCACATTTTTCTCGTATTTGTAACTGAAAAATGTCATTTCACAAGAAATGAGTCTCTGACAGCCCCGGTGTGATTATGAGTGATGCACACCGTGACAAATATCCTGGTTTTTGCTTCGGTGGACACTCAGCGTTCATCCGTGATACCAAACGGGATCAACTGTAAGCTGTTGTCCAATTTTACCCTTTTTGAATGGGCTCTTCTCAATTTACAAAGTTACACCCATATTTGTCAGCTGAACCAGCAGGGCTTTAATTTAACCTTCTCTTCCGTCCATGATTATTTTGCAGGGGAGTTACTGCACTTCAAATACTTGACAAACCATTACGACCGCATAAAGGCGGAGTTATCGACAGGAAATAATGTAAGCCTCCATGCTGTCTTCATATAGTCACATGGAATTCACCCGTATATACAAGTCCTTTATATTCCACTGATTATGTTCACTTTCTCTTTTGTTTGTGTTGTTTCCTCCCTCCTTTGGATGAGTGGATTCCAGGTGTACCGTCACCGACAGGGGCAAACCCACCACAACTCCAAAAAAACACATGCAAATAGATAAAACACAAGCAAATGAAGAATAAAATCATCATTAATTTGACAACGCAGGCGCCTCGCAAAATCCACAACACAACATATTTAAGAAAAAACAATCTTCAAAAGCCACAAGACATCAGAAGCGTTTACGACGGACGCTTAAGAGTGATGCATACCCCGGACGCGCTTCTTTAATGCTTCATTTAGTGAATAAAACCGATAAAACTCAAACGTTTCATGATATTTTGATTAGCCGTGTTAGCTTTGCTTAACTTCCTGGTCGGGCCGTCGTGTGACTCAGAGTACAACGTTAATCAACATTGTGAAACCAACAAATAAACGTATCAATGACCCTAACACACACACACTATCTGCAAAATAGATTTTGCAGATGGCGTAAAGTCATATATATTTATAATATTAACAATTACATACAAATAAGACCCTTTTATGAGCTTATATTTTAAGTTAAACCTATTAAATAGTCAAATACTGTAAGAAAACCACTAAACGCAAGTCAATATGTTTGAACTCGTGTTATATTATATCCTTTTTTTTGTTTTATATATCAATGCATTGTTCTGTAAATGTAAAAAAAAACCTGGGTTTTATCTTTTGTAGATTATGAATTTAAAATATGTACTATTCCCATTTATTTCAGCAAGGTATACACGCTTCATTTAAATATAACAAATGATAATCCAATTTGAACCTTTTACTAATGCTTCTATTTGTAATGTTTTTATAAGAAGCCATTAGGATCTGATTAGGCAATTACATTAAGAGGTAGGCTGGCCACTTGAAATCCTATTTGAAAATAATGGTAAGATGACTTCATTCCAGCTACACCTCTGCTGTAATGAAATAAACTTGCAGCCTGTTATTTTTTGTGTGGCTGACTGGGGATCTGGCCCAGGGCGCCGCACAAACTAAACCCGCCACTGCCTGCTGATGACTCACCGGAGCAGGGAGGCATCTGTGCTCCAGCCATCCTCTGTAGCAGTTTTTAAAGAGAGAAAAACACTTTTCCACATTTTATTTTTGCACATTTGGTTCCAAATTTAAGCTGACAACCTTGAGTATTTTTTTTTTTTTTTTGCTCTACAGGAACATGCAGCTCGTTCCTCTGCGTTATTATGTGATTTGGCATGTAATGTGTGGGATAGTCAATTTTCCTGTCATGTCATAGCGGTTGTGTTTGGTTCACATCGGCATGAATTTGTTTTTTCTATAAGTGGGCGCTTCTGTTTCCTTAGACAAAGAAGACAAAAGAAGAATCTAGTTTTACTTGAAACTTTTGTGCATAAATCACCCATATGTTAAAGATTTTTCACTTTTCACATTAAAAGCATTTATACAAAGTGTTTGGGTTTTTTTCTGAGCTGGTTAAAGTAGTTTGAGCTCGACGTCTTCAGTCAAACTTTGTGGCTCTCGGTATATTTTGGAATAAAAACATGTGTTTGCTTTTTCAATTTATTCCAGGATATATTTTTGAAGCATAGATTACAAAACCATGTAGAGTTTTGAATTTCTGCTTGATCACAGTCGCACATCCCTGTGATGAAGCACCGACTTCCTCGCTCGACGCTCCTCTTGCAGGAGTGTTGAACCGGTTTTCACCCTTTGCTGCTCAGACCGTCTCACAAAGGGTCTCTTTTCAAACACCGTCAAGTCTGGGATCCTTGTGGAATCACGTTCTTGCTTCTTCAGCCTCACACACCGGTCACCAGTGGCGTCTTCCAGGCACAGCAGGTTAAAGTGACCCGAATCTGATTTTATTTGCTCATATGTGACACAGATGTGTTTTTCGGAACAGTGTGAACATCACCAATCACAAGGAATCTGAACTTCTCAATTAAAAATCACATGATACCAATACATATCTGATTCTGTGATCAGTCAGAATTAACGTGCCAAACATGGAGCATCACAACACGGACAACTTTTAGACATGTGTTTGCAAATTTGATAGCCTGGATAAATGGAAAATGCTGCTTTGAAATTGCGTTTTCTGAGTCTAGAATGCTGACCACGTTATTGTTCCCACAGCCAACAATGCCAGAGATGCCTGCATCGCCAACCCTTCCATTTTCTGTAACCGCTTATCCTCTGCAGGGTCGACGGGGTCTGGAGCCTCTCCCAGCTGAAATTGGGCAGAAGGAAGGGTTCAGCCCGGACGAGTCGGAAGTTCATCACCGGGCCAAGCACCCTCACTTTCACACCTACGAGCAAATTAGAGTCGCCAACTCCCTTTTATTGCTTGATTTGGGATCGTGTGGGGAAACATGGGTACCTGGAGAAAACCCGAAGTCCTGAGGTGGATTTGAACCTAGCTTTTGTCTCTATTTTGTTAAAAACCTCCGCCGACGGATGAGGTTATGACCTCGCCCGTGTTTGTTTGTCTGTGTGTCTGTGAATAAGATTACGAAAATAGAATTTGGTGACATTACGTGTTTTTTGTTTTGGTGTCACAATGTGGCGATGCGCTGTCCTGAAACTTGCTCCATTATTGATGCTTTTGTTCCTTAGATTCCTTTGATATTCCTTTGGGGTCGGAACTGGGGGGCTAAGTGGGCTGAAGAAAGACGCTGAAGTGGAAGGCGAAATACTCAGAGAGTTTGTTGGTAGATTTGGAGGCTGGCTCAGACATTAATGGAGGTATCTGCAAAGTTGTTGCCTTGTTCCTCTGATGTTTTGTTCCGGAGAGAAACGACACGTTAATGTCTGTTTCAGATAATGCCCTGCTCAAAGTTTAGGCATGTGGAGCCGAGAATAAAACTATGTGCTGAATACAGGAAGAGAATGAGAGAGGAAGAAACAGAGGCAGTGTCAGGAATAGGTTTGGCGGAGGTTTTTCCCTCTCTGAGTACTTTTTCCAGTTTTGATAATAAAACTGCACACTAATTAAATGTTCTGCGGATCGTCAGCATGCTGGGAGGAAATGTTGGGGTCACTTCATATTCAGATTTGTGTCACTTTCCACAGTAGTTTGAAAGTCCCTCCTCACTGGAGCCAGACTCTGCAGAGCTCCACACTGACTTCTGGACAGAGTAATTACGTTGCCACCTGTTGGAGTGCTTCTGTAAAAGCAGGACAACCCAGATATGTCCAGCCATGCTGGGTCTAAGGGACCGTTTAGTGACTGAAAATGAGGCGATCTCATGTTTTTTCGCAGACAGCTGTGCACCAATACCCCGTGTTGTTGCATAAAGTACCCTGATTCCGGACCGAGAGGCGCTCTCGTGCCTCCGGTGGAGCTAAAGAAGAACAAGTCCGACTGCAGGTTTGGCTGCCTTTTATTAAGCAATTACCCATGCAGTTTTCATCATCACGCATCTCAACACATCCATGTCAGTGTGGTCGCGCGTGACTCCCATGATGCTCCCAACAGAAGCGACGCGTTTGGACCCTGGCTGCATACAAAGTGATCCAAACTAAGCAACAGTAGACTGGATGATTGTGAATTCTCCAACAGCACGCCAAATTATAGGAGCGAGCTACAAATTTCAAGGATGTGTGTATGTTGTCTGTGAGAAATGTCGCCAGATTTATGACCAATAAATTACAAAACATTCACCAAGTCCTGTAATTCACCGCGCTTGTAAATCAGTATCCCAGCAATTAATGTACAAATATAAGCATCTCATTTTTATAATCAGCCGTTCCACTTCCCTCCACACCTGGGTGCTTAAAAACCTTTGGAAGAACAAAACAAGTACCCCAAACCCGAGTGTATCTAAAATACATTTTAATCTTGCGGAAATTTGTTTTGCACAATATTGTTTACAATATTAATCTGTCTTCATCCTCTCTTCGTCCTCGCCCCGGCTCTTCTTCACCGTCTCACAACAGAACTGTACAATCATGTTCAGGTAAATTGTTCTACATCAAGGCACAAGACAACAGCCGTTGTGGGGGGGGCCTTGGGTAGGCTCATCTTTAATGGCGTCCCGCTGGCACACAGGAAAACAGGGTACCCTCGGGGAGAAGGGGGAGTATGGGTGGTATATGTGGAGGGGGGGAGATGGGGGAGATGTGCTCTAACCAGGTTGACATGAGGAGAAAAAAGGGGCGATGACCACCGCTGCTTTCATTTTGTTTTCCACTCGATCATGTATAAAAAGGAGGATGAGGATGATGGTTTTCTTTCTTCAGGAGTTCATTGGTTCACAAACTAAAGTGCTTTTTTTTTTTTTTCTGTTTGTTTTTTTTTTGTTTTTTCTTCTCTCATTTGCCAAAAGCGAAAGGTTTCACTAACAGGATGGAGATAAGGGCGAGACGTCCTGTGGCGCTTTTTTTTTTGTGTTTTTTTTACTTGATTTTTTAAAATTTTTATATATATATTTGTTTTTTCTTAATTATTATTACGTATGAATGTCAGGGAGTGGATGAAGGGCCAGTTCAGTTTTTTTTCTTGTTTTCCGTTTTTGTTGATTTTTGTTCTTAGGTTTTTCTGTTGATTTCTTGTCGGCTCTCAAGGTCTGGAAAGAAAAGACAGAAAGAGAAAAAGGGATAAGTTAGTTATCTGCAGCACAATTTACTTTTAGTGATGGATTATTATCAATTATTAGCAGTATTATTTCCTTTTCCTACCGTTTCCCTGAAGGTTTTGCGGCGCTCACATCTGGACGTTTCTCCTCCGCCTGCCGAAGGCCTTTGCACCGACGTTGGTGGGGACGAAGTTGCTGTTGCCCATTCCCCCTGACCGGCTGAGGAAGTCCGCCAGGCGGTGAGTCACGCAGGTTGCTGTGTTGCAGGCCCGCTTCTGTGTTGTAACGCTGCTTCAGGAGAACGACGAAGGGGTTAATGGTCAAAATCAGAAGCAACGTCCATCCACTCAATACTGACACAGACTTAAACGCACATTTCATTGTTCTTTTCACCTCACAGCACAGACAAACACCGGGACATAACAGCTACAAATACGTATCCATTTAAAGCATGCAAGATTTGATTCTACGATTTCCGATCATTTTTCTTACCTTTGAACTCGATGGGAGCTTTAGAGATAATTTGAGGGAAATTACCAGATGATCTAAAATCCCATTTATGACTAATTTAAGTTGCAAATGAGTTCATGAGGTCCCCACTGGCTGTTTTAAAGCAACCCCCCTCCAAAAAAATGAAAGTGAGCTAAGGTTTCCTGGTAGAAAAATATGTTTATTGAACAAGAAACATGGTGTTGCATCAGTGGACGGTTTATTAATGCTTCTATTAGGTGATCTCTAGAAACCCTTTGTATCTGAGGGGCTTTGAAATGACTCCACACACGGAACAAAGAGATGGAAGCCTAAAAACCAGCTCTGAAATGACATCTGTGAAAACTGAGTCTGATTGTCTGGAATGACCGAGGAGAATTATTCTCTGCCAAAAGCTAGAAACTAAAACTAAAACGGCAAAGGGGAAAATCACTGAAAATTCGCTCGCGGGGTCATGTTCATCTCGTGTCAATCAAGAAAGTAAAACGGGCATGCACTCGGAGAAAATGGCGGGATGAATGAAAGAGGAGAGGGGAGGAGCAATGTGTGATGCAGTAAAGGTAAAAGAAGGACTGAGGGGGGGGGGGGGGAGCATGGGTTAGATGCTGTCAAAGATCTCGTCGTAGCTTGCAAAGCTGTCGCTCCCAGGCGCCCTGCGCTTCTTGCCGGGCGTTTCTGCTCCCACGTTCGTGCGAGGGAACGTCTGCAACTTGTGCAGCTCCTGAGACAGTTTGCCCAGAACGCAGGTGCTGAGATTGGAGCAGCGCTTGGTGAGGGGCCTGTCCATGCTGTTGGGGATGGGACACACATGCAGAAAACAAGCTCATAGGTTTGAGAAAACATGCAGGTAACATTTTTTCATCTCCTTTTTTCCTCCCTCATGTCTCTCACATGCATTTTCTTCGTCATGCCATTCCAGGTAGAGGAAATAAAAAACATCCCTCCCTGATTAATCATGCTTTCTCAGCATTCAAAGAGGAGCTGTGGTCTATTCTCTCATGCTTCAAACCTCCCTCTCCACTCCCAACTCACTCAATCCCCTCCTGTCACGGCTTTTTACGCCCACAGAACAAACAGGAACCAGTCGCCTCCCACTGACATGCAACTCCACTTAATTGACATCATGCCCACTTATTCATTCCGTTAGGCATCCACTGTCCACATGCCCGGCGGGCAGGCTGCAAATAGTAGTCCATTCAAACGAAGTCAAAATCAAACTCATCCATGCGGGAGCAGGGTCATGACAGAGAACAGGAAATATCTGTATTAGCATGTTTTCTTAGAAACGATCCCGCTTTGGTCAGCTCAGACGGACATACCTCCACGCTCGGTTGAACCCAAGCGGGGCTTTAAATAAGATGCTTCTCCAGTGGTGTTAGAGTGAAACCAGGAAAAAAGATAAGAACCCTAGGATGAAGCCGACACTGCTAGGAGTTTTTTTTCACCTTTGGGTTACCTTTCATCAGCCGTTACTCTGCAGAGAGGAAACATTCAACCGCCTAGAATAAAGACGTTGGTCATCCGTGTACCTGTTTCCTTCAGTCGCCTGCTGCTCCAGCTCCTCCGCCGTCATCTGCACAAACTCCTTGACAATGGCGTTGAGTAACCTTCGTGCCTCGTAGTCCGTGAGCGTGACTCGGTCTGTTATGGACTCCAAACCCGGTCTGTGTATAAGGGGGGAGGTTTAGAGATTAATGAAGGTCTGTATCCATCTATCAGCATTGAATCCTTGGCTTGAATTATCACCTGCAGTTAAAAGGACGTGTTAGGGTGGGGTAGGGTGGTGGTGGTGGTGGTGGTGCAAGCGCCAGGATGGATAGGAGGGGTCAGAAGGGTTGGCTGGGACGTTACCAACTATGAGAGGGATGACGTCTGAGTCGGAGGGCCCCCAGCCAAAGCGGGGAAACAATCTGCGGAAAGTGCCCCCATCCGAGTGAGGGGCTAATTTGCCCCCAGCTTTGGATTTATTACAAAATCGATATCTTTATGGGAGGAGAGTGCGAAGGTTCAATGGGGCTTAATATGAATGTATAGATCCTGTGTGAGGGGCATTAAACTTTTTCCTCTCTTTTTGTTTCTTTTTTCTTTGTAATAGAATACATATATATGTATTATATTATATACTTTGTATTATTCCTTTTCATTTATCCGACAAACGGGAGAAATTACATCCATTTATAGTAGATATATTATAAATTATATAATATATATATATATATATGATTGTTTAATTTAAAAAAAAAAGCAATCTATCTTTTTCTCAATATTTTTTTTAAAGTGTTCAACCCCTAATAACTCTCACCTGTACGTATATATAATCTAAAATGCCAAAACTAAACGTCACACTTTATGATAATGATTAAGCAAATTTTAAAAAAAGAGAGAAGTTTTTTTTTCATGCACACATTATTATTTTCTGTCATTTATTTGAATGTGTTTACTCCTCTTCCTCACACACAAAGTTGATTCCCTCTGTGAAAAATAATCTTCTGGTGTCACTTTCTCCTCCTCCACTCCTTCCCACCGGTCACTCATCACACTTAATAAGCAGTAATTAATGTTGATTGATACTTATAAACATATATCAATCTGCTAGAAAATGCAGGACGAAGAGTTTGAAGTGTAAAATGTGAATCTGGAGGGTCTCACCTGGCAGGAGCGGCTTGTGAGCAGTACATCTGGCATATGACCAGGGTGTAGGCAACGAGGAAAGCCGAGATCTTCAACATAACCATGGTCCCCTACACAGCGAGAAAACACACCATCATCAGCTCCCGTCGCACAATTCTTCAGCCGCTCACACGCCTAAGAAAATGAATCTACGATCTGAAAACCAACACACATCTAGAAAAAGTCTGATGGTCTTGGAAGGCTGGAAATAAAAAAGATTGCAACAAACAAAAAAAAAAAAAAAAAAAAACGGGGCTTCCATCTCAGCTTTCCTCTCCTTAGCTCAGGTTCCCTGTTGAACATCCTCGCTTTTACTTCCACAGAGCATCCCTTCAAACCTGAGACACATGACAGCCGCCCCCCCCGCCACCACCCCTCGTCCCCTCCCCACCACCCTCACAGCTATTACTCTCCATCAAAGCACACTGGTCCTTCAAAGCATCAAGACCGGACAGGTAGTTCTCTGACGCCACACGCCGCAGGTCCAAGAGAGTCAAATAGCTCTGGGTGGGTGTGCGTCTGGGTGTGTGGGTGTCTGGGTGTGTGGGTGTGTGCGGGTGTGTGTAAGGGTAGGGGTCTTCAACTGCGTAATCCATGTTGCTCTTGCTAAAGCTGGAAGAGGAGAAGTAAGAAGGCAAGGGAGGAGGGGGGACACCAATCTTGCCAACTCCCTAAGGGACCAGTGCATTAGTGTAATGAGCTGCCGGCTCTCTCTCTCTCTCTCTCTCTCTCTCTCTCTCTCTCTCTCTTACACACACACACACACACAAACCTCCCCTCTCCTCTTCCTCTTTCATTTACTGTTCTTCACTTTGGTTTTCTTCTTTCTTTCTCTCTCTCCAACTTCCTTTCTTTCTTCCCTTTCCTCTCCGTCTCTGTCTCTATCTCTGTCTCTATCGCCGTCTCTATCTCTCTCTCTATCTCTATCTCTCTCTCTATCTCTATCTCTATCCCGGTCATTCAAAGAGAGGACCGGGCGCTCACAGGCGGACGATGGGGATGCTGGTGACCCCAGCGGCTACACTCCAATCCCATTAGCAGCACCGTCACGTCACTGCAGGCGGTGACTCTGTCCACATCTCCCCTGATCCAGTCTTTACTTACAAAACAGCTTTTAAAGTACATTTATATTAAGACATTCCAACGCATCACCCAACATCAAAAGTCCAACTTACCTTCTGCGATTATCACCCGGCAAAATATATATATATATATATATATATCAATAGAACCTCGGTGCAAAACACGATAAGTTGACTTTCTCTCAACTTGCAGGACAACTCTTGACTCTGTTGCATGCAGCCAACGCACCAGCCTATATATCCCACCACTTGGATTTGTGCATTGACAGTGTAGGTGTTTAATTATCCGCCGGCAGCCAATCACATCGTTCTGATGCCATGGCGATCCAATGGGGCGCCTCCTTTCAGTCCTGGCTCACAAATAAGGGATAGGGCTTTACTCTGACGTCATTCCTCAGTCACTAAGTGCTCCATTCACAAAATCCACCAGTCATTTGGCCCATTTGCTTTCCCGAATTTGCCTTGATGTCATTAATGAAATGGGGGAGGAAAAGAAAACTGGCCGGGTCGGAGGAGCATCACCAGCAATAAATATTTTAAGAACTTTTCCAAAAATGTTACATTGTCTGCCATAACTCAAATACCAAATCGATAACCCCACCACCTCCACCTCCACCACCAACACCACCACCATCTCCACCCTCCCAACAAAGCACTTGCAGGCGGGGCCATCTGCTGGGGAGGGATGTTAACTACACAGTGACGCACTTCTGGACTCGTCATTCATAACGCCAGTTGAACAGAACCAACTCCAGAACTACACCCAGGGAGCCTCAGCTCCGCATAGACCATTTAACATACAGTCACTTATGTAATCAGCTAGTTATTGATGCGATGATGTCATTCTAACAAAAATTAATGAACTCTTGTAACCCAGCCATAAGGGCGAACCTTCCGTAAAAACGACTTCAATCTGCAAACATGGTGATTTTTTTATTTATTTATTTTTTCGGTTTATGCCCTTTGTGTATTTTTTTTTAATCACATTTCTCCTCTCCCAGCAGCCACTGCACGCTCTCAATAAACCTCAGCTATGACAACATGCCTCCACGCGACAGTGAAGAATCCCGTCATGTTGAGTTAATAAAGTGATACCGCAGTGAGTTCAGTAATGATCACTGGGCCTCGTCCCACTCTCTGAGTAAACGAGTTGTCTCCAGCAGAGACCCAATCGATGACAGCCTCCAACAAGAGACGTTTCTCAAAAGCAATTACACAACTGTTTGTCGGGCGCCATCATCTCCATTCTCCTCCTTTTCATTAGTGTGCAGGACAGCGTATGGGTGTGTACACGACAATAACCTGTGTGTGTGAGTGTGTCTATGTGTGTGCACTCATTGTCTATGCATGGTCGGACAAAATGAATGGATGTACAGCAGGTGTGTGGGTGAGTGTGTGCGTGTGTGTGTAAATCTGTGTGTTTGCTCTGGATTACATGTTAGCGTAAAAAAAGAAAAAAAAAAAAAAAAAAAGGGGAGGCGTTGCCTCTCCTCGTCTGCGTTATAGAGGAACCCCATTAGACAGGATGAGCCTTTTAGTGCTATTGAGTCAATGTCAGACGCTAAATCACCGCTGAACGGAGAGCTGCCGGGTCTCCAGCCGCATCGACACATCTACTGTCTTTCACTGTTCTACCTGCAGGACCGCTGTCCTCACTCAATCATCACAAGGTGCTGGGGGGGGGATTGAAACATCACAGGAGACCACCAATAACGACAGCGAGGGTATATCCCCAAAAGTCCCCAGTCACCCGGCGTTGTTTGAGCAACCCCCTCGATTGAAGTCCTTAAATTTAATGTGAAGTTCTGTCCACTGTGTTGTCATCAATCAGTCAATAAATCTTTATTTATATAACGCCAATCCACAACAACAGTTGTCTCCAGGTTTTTTTCCAGAAAAGAGCAGGTCTAGACGCAACTCTCTATATAATTATCCATGAAATACATGAAAATGTGTTTCCCCTAGTGGGCAAACTATGAACTTCTAGAGTAAAACATGACGTCTACAAATAAATTTCCTCGAGTCGATTCACATGCACCAGATTTAGATCAAGTCGGATCAATTGTTGAGAAATTATGGCTCGAAAACTTTTGGAGATTAAGCTCCCCCTAGTGCCGGAAACATACAGCCAACCTTTCACGATAATCAATCCAGTATTTCCTTGTTTTAAGGTATTTGTGGATATAACATTTTCTGTCGTTTTTCTGTTAACTTGCTATCAAACAAACATACAAACATACAAACATACAAACAAACAAACATACAAACATACAAACATACAAACATACAATCATACAAACATACAAACATACAAACATACAAACAAACAAACATACAAACATACAAACATACAAACATACAATCATACAATCATACAAACATACAAACATACAAACATACAAACATATAAACATGCAAACATGCAAACAAACAAACAAACAAACATACAAACATACAAACATACAATCATACAATCATACAAACATACAAACAAACAAACATACAAACATACAAACATACAAACATACAATCATACAATCATACAAACATACAATCATACAAACATACAAACATACAATCATACAAACATACAAACAAACAAACATACAAACATACTAACATACAAACGTACAAACGTACAAACATACAAACATACAAACATACAAACGTACAAACGTACAAAC
>VRLP01006484.1:0-28175 GCA_009660295.1 Lophius piscatorius
CTGGACTGTTTCACTGTATGAACCTGGACTGTTTCACTGTGTAAACCTGGACTGTTTCACTGTGTGAACCTGGACTGTTTCACTGTGTAAACCTGGACTGTTTCACTGTGTGAACCTGGACTGTTTCACTGTGTAAACCTGGACTGTTTGACTGTGTGAACCTGGATTGACTAAATAAACCATCTTGCCTTTTTGTGCCCAGAGTTAATGCAGCAAAAGTAGTTGGTTTCTCTGAGTGAATTTCAGTTCCGGACCTATAGATCAGAAGAACCTCATGAGCTCAGAAGGTTACTCACCTGATTGAAACGTTGTGGGTTTTTTCCACCAGTGCCACTCAGAGTCGACCAACACTGGAGTCCAAACTGAAGACGCTGCAGTGTCACTTCACCTGGGATCTGGAATATAGCAGGTCCAAACTTCTCTGTCTGAGGGACCATCTGGAGGACATCCGTACTGAGGAGGGATACAGCTGGCTGGGTCACATCTACAACCTGCAGGGCTTCATCCACCACAAGCTGGACTTCACCAATTCTGCCAGATGTTTTTTCAGCAGAGCAGCAGAGGCCTTCCGCCAGATAAGGAACACCGTCTCCGAGGAAGGTCCCTGGTTGGTGGTAAATTACGGAAACCTGGCTTGGCTGCACCACCTCCTGGGAGAACGATCACAAAGTCAGGAGTATGTGTCAAAGGTCGACGCCCTGATGGAGAACTATCCATCTCCATCACAAGAGAAACTCCATCCAGAGATTTATGCAGAAAAAGGCTGGACCTTGATGAAGTTCAGTAGAGAGCAGAGGGTTTTGGCTGCGGATCTCCTCAAGAGAGCCATCAGGATGCAGCCAGAGAAGGTGGAGTGGAACACCAGCCACGTCTTAGCATTGTTCAATACAGCTCAGCACCACAACAAAGCTCTAGAGCCTGACCTCCTGGAGAAGATGAAAATCGCCAAGGTCCACGATCCAGAAAACTTGTACCTGGCTGTTCTCCAACTGGAAGGGTGCGCTCAGAAAGGAAAGAACGTTCTACAAGAAGCTCGGCAGCTGGCCAGAAGAGTTCTAATGAAACCTCAGGGTTGCTATAGTGGCATCAAACCTCTGCTCCGGGTCTACAGGGTCTACATCTCCATGGACGAGGCCATTGATTTAGCCGAGGAGTTTTTGGAGAGACATCCAGAGGACCGGTATCTGAAGGTCTGTGCCGCCATCTGCTACAAGATGAAGATCCTTCTGGACAAAGACGATCCTCTTGAGCACGGCCTGGTCCAAAGAGCTGTCAGTCTGCACCGGGATGCCGTCTCTCTCTACCCACAATCTAACCTGAAGATCCAAATAGATCTAGCAAATATCCATGGAGAGTCCAAACACCAGGCTGAAGCAGACCAGATTTACCAGGATCTGCTAAAAATGAAACTGGATCCTGAAGAGACGCAGATGCTTTACAACTCCTACGCAAAGTACGTCCACTTTATTATGAAGGACAGCTCTTTGTCCATCCGGTACCACATGATGGCAGCAGAGGTTCCTTTTTCCTCAATGTACCGAGACAACAGCATCAGGACTCTGGAGAGGATCAGAGACCGGAACCGGAACCACATGTGTCCGGAGATAGAGGGGTTTCTTGAGAACCTGAAGGACTAAGAGTCAGACTGATGTCCAGAAGAATTTCTCATGTTTTGTTGATGATTCTAACCTCAAGCAGACGGTAGACCAGGAACTGATCCATCCTTCTTACTGATGACTACGATCTGATTCTAAATGACATCACTGACTCGCTGTGATGTCAGAGACCCAATCATGTTCATGAATATATTCTCTGTTATTTAATGTCTTGAAACAAGATGACGAAGCATCTTCTTGATTTCATGAGATGAAGGTTTAGCTTTAGTACTCAATGTCTCCAGTAGATCTAGAATCATCTAATTTTCAGACGACTCTGGATGAAGCACTATTTGCGGTGAGAATGATGGTGGAACTCCCGGGGGGGGAGAAGTTTAGACCAGGTAACACCCTTTTGTTTGAGGTCATAGTTCTAGATAACACCCTTCTGTTTTATGACATCATAGTTCCAGATAACAGCCTTTTGTTTTATGACGTCATAATTCCAGAGAACACCTTTTTGTTTGATGTCATAGTTCCAGTTAACACCCTTATGTTTTATGACTTCATAGTTCCAGATAACACCCTTTTGTTTGATGATGTCATAGTTCTAGAAAACACCCTTATGTTAGATGACGTCATGGTTCCAGATAACCTTTTGTTTGATGATGTCATAGTTCCAGATAACAATCTTTTGTTTGATGACATCATAGTTCCAGATAACAGCCTTTTGTTTGATGACGTCATAGTTCCAGATAACAGCCTTTTGTTTTATGACGTCATAATTCCAGTTAACACCCTTTTGTTTGATGACGTCATAGTTCCAGATAATACTCTTTTGTTTGATGACATCATAGTTCCAGATAACACCCTTTTGTTCGATGTCGTGGTTCCAGATAACATCCTTCTTTTTCATGATGTCATGGTTGTGAACAAACACCAGATAAAAAGACAAAAAACAAATTCTTTGCTTTTTTCTTTATTTTTGACCCTTTTTTCTTGCTCTAGCTGCGTTTGGTTCTACTTCAATGACAGATTAAAACAAAGCCTTCATTCTAGAGGGCAAAGTATGAATACAGCTAATAAAAATAAAGGTTTCCTCCTTTACACAGAAAATAAAAACACTTTTTGGACCCCCTCAAAAACGGGGGTATTAAAATATTTGACATTTGTATCACAAATCAATGTAATGAGCCAAAACATTAAAACTGTACAAACATGATAAAAGTCACTCTAAAAGAAGAGATGAAGACCAGAAACCTACGAAGGGATCTCACTTATTCTGGATGAAGTTCAGGTTGACTTGGTGTCGGACTTGATGTGGGACAAGAGGGAAATTTGGACTGGGATGAACCACAGAACCTGATGACAGATCCAGATCATCAGAACCAGAACAGAGAAGTGGATTATTTCTCAGAAATGGTAAAACTGACAACTGACCTTGGCCCACGAATGGTTTTCCCGGTTGGATGAAGTTCTGAGGCATCCGGTAAGACCAGGACGGAGACAGGGCATACTGGGAGGATTTGTTGTGCTCCCACAGCCGAGAACCTTGACTCACAGCAACAAAGTGGGGCGAGTCTGCAGACACCAGATCAGAAATAAGAAACTTTCAGTCATGTTGGACCATTGGAAGCACTTGCAAAGCAGACTGGAACAAGATTTACCAGGAGGAGAGTAACCCTAAGCCTACCTTTACCACCAAATGCCACCGTGACAAAATCCGATTTGAATTCTACAGTTCTGTATGAGAATTATAAATAGGACCAAACGGGAGATCACAGACACGGAGCTGTTCCACCAGAAGTAACTGACTCTAGTGGAAGGAGCCGGATTTAAACATCTACTTCCTGATTGTACCATGTAACTGTCTCAGGGGGGTTTAATTTGTTCAATGAAAGCAAACTGTTTTTAACTCACTCAACAGACAGAACATCCCAAGACAAGACGCCATCTAACTTCTTACCATTTCACACATTGAATTGCTGAACTGACCAATTCACCCTGTGAGTACCTGACTTCACCACAGTGCCGTTCCCCAGGAGGGACCCCGGTTGTCCCAGGTGATTGTGCCATTGTCCCTCCCGTCCTGCCCCACCGATGCCCAGTGGTCTCCCAGCTGGCTGAGCGAAGATGATGCTGGGATCATTCAGACTTAGGGGACTACCACTGCCCCCTGAGCTAGTGGGATTCGCAGACGCAGAACGCAGGCTGAACTTGAGGCCTGGTGGGGAGGGGACTGTGGGAGAGGATGACGTTAGGACCGGTCCATGGATGGGCCAGGAGGTGGGAGTCATGTGACCTGGGTGATGAGTCTGGTGTGTCTGATGCTGGTGCGAGGGGAGAAGCCCCAGTGCGGTGAGCGCACCTGGATGGTACTGGCCAGGATGTGAGGTGGGGAAAGTGAAAAGAGACAAGGGAACCTGGGGATGAGCAGGGTGCTTTGGTGGACCAGCAGGACTGGTCTTACTATGGGAGGGCTGAGGGGAATTGGAGGACCGGGACTGGGAACCCTGGGAGACAGCTGGAGACTGTGGAGAGTAAGGCGGAGTCTGATGACTGTCGGACTGCTGAAAAGAAAAACAAAGAATATATGTTTAGATTGAGTTCAGTCAACAAGAATGACCTGACCAGCTGCTGGAGAGACAGCTGGTCCAGCTAGTAGGAAGTCACAAAGAGCTGAAGGCTTACAAATGAGCAGCATCATTACATTTCCTGTACCCCACATTATATCTGACTGACAGGAGTGAAGTAGTTTTTTTGTACTCACACATTCAGAGGGGTGTCTGGTTCTTCCAGAGCCATCTGAAGCAGACTGAGGTATGGGGATGGACTGGGAGCTCACCATGGTTCGTACCATGTGAGTAGCTGAGGAAGAAGATCATCTATGGATTAATTCATCAATATCAGGTCTATTTGATGGGTTGGTCTTCATACCTTGCACTCCGGCAACTCTCTGTTTGAGGTGGCGGTAATCAGGGCAGTCCCTCCGGACGTGACCTATCTCCCCGCACTGGAAACAACGTCTATCCTTGGGCTCCCGCTCCTCCTCCTTCACATCCTCGTCTTTGTCACTTTCCCTCTTCTTAACTCTGTTGGAGACAAACAGGAAGCAAAAATGTCATGTGACAGACGATACCGCTCATGTGACCAGCTGCTGGCTCAGGAGTGGGTTATATATATATATAATATACAATTCTCAAAAAAAAAAGGGAACATTAAATCACACATCCCATATCTGGATGAAATTTTCCAGTTGAAAATCTTTATTGAGGATATCGTGTATTTTTTTGAGAACAAAATAACGTGAGAGCAATCAAAGGAAACCAGAATCATGAACCCATTGAGGACTGGATTCAGAACCAGACTCAGGATAAAAGCGATAAAATGAGATTCCAGGCTGATCTTATCTTTTGAATGTCCTCAAGACAACTCATAATGTGTCTCAGTGGTTTGTCTGTCCTCCACGTGTCTCTATGACTCCCTACAAAGTCTGGACCTGCTCCTAATGACCAGGATGGTCTCCTGGGGGATCTTCCCCCCCTAGATCCCGGAAAGGGGCATCAGTCAGCTCCTGGACAGCCTGTGGTGGTACATCAACGGATACATGATGCGGATGCAACGATACATGATGTCCCAGAGGTTCTCGAATGGATTCCGGTCTGGACAACGGGCGGGCTGGTCAATGGTATCAATGCCTTCGTTATCCAGGAACCGCTGACCCACTCACTCCAGCCACGTGAGGCCGGGCTTTGTCCCGCACCAAAAGGAACCCAGGGCCCACTGCACCAGCATACGGTCTGACAACGGGTCTGAGGATCTCATCCCGGTACCGAACAGCCGTCAGGGTACAACTGGCTAGAACACGGAGGTCTGTGCGGCCCTCCGAGGATATGCCTCACCGGTCCATCGCTGACCCTACGCCAAACCGGTCCTGATGGAGGGTTTGCAGGCAGCAGAACTTTCTCCACAGCGTGTCTCCGATGACCTCAGTGTGAACCTGCTCTCACCTGTGAGGAGAAAAGGGCGCCAAGGGCTAATCTGCCAATTCTGGTGTTCTCTGGCAAATGCCAATCGGGTTGTACGGTGCCGGGCTGTGAGAACTGGCCCCACTTGTGGACGTCGGGCCCTCATGGAAGCTGGTTCTGACAGTTTGGCCATAAACATGCACACGAGTGCCCTGCCGAGTTAATTTTGTAGGATTCTGCCAGAGCTCCTCCTGGTTCTCCTTGCACAGAGGAGCAGAAAGCCGTGTTGCTGCTGGGTCACCGGTGGTGGTCCCAGTCTGAGGTGTTGGCTACCGTCGCCACAACCTGAAAAATTGTTCCTCGCTGCTTGTCTCTCCTGTCCACCTGTTGTCTGTCCCGTTTACACAACAGCAGGTGAAACTGATTCACAATAATTATTTCTTCGTGACTGAACAGGTTGATATTCCAGAGGTGTGACTGACTTAGAGTTACACTGTGATGATTATATGTTCCCTTTTTTTTTGTGTGTGTATATGTATATACATATACACAAACACACACACACATTTATGAACACCATTAATGTGTCACTGTTGCCATAGTAACCATGTGTGAGAGCAGAGAAGGGACCACCTGCGTCTCTTCGGACAGTCCTTCATGTAATGTCCGATCTTCCCGCATATTCTGCAGCAGCGGTCGTTTGGAGCCAACTCTCCGTCTGTCAACACCTTGGAGTCAAAGAAGTAGTCCTACAGCAAAAGACAGACACAGTTCACGATGGGTTCTGAATTGGTTCTATGCCAGTCTGAGCCATGAGTCATGTACCACTTCGGCGCCGGGGACGGGGTAGAACGGGGTCCCAAACAACTTCCTGCCGTTTATGAATGCCTTCATGATGAAGTTTGTCACTGGAGGAGGAGGAAACATCAGACCTGTTGATGTTCTGGTGAAATAAATCAGGGCTCGGTATAAACCAGGAGAACCAGGATGCGACAGACTTACTTTTACGGGAAACTCCAGCACCGAGATTATGATTCAAGTCGAAAGGGTCTGAGGAGAAGAACAGTAGAGTGAGTAGTGCTGAAGGTCTGAGGGGAAGAACAGGAGAGGGGAGCAGAGCTGAAGGTCTGAGGAGAAGAACAATAGAGTGAGTAGTGCTGAAGGTCTGAGGGGAAGAACAGGAGAGGGGAGCAGAGCTGAAGGTCTGAGGAGAAGAACAGTAGAGTGAGCTGAGCTGAAGGTCTGAGGGGAAGAACAGTAGAGTGAGTAGAGCTGAAGGTCTGAGGAGATGAACCTTCGATGGCGATACATTTGCTGGTCCATTGCTTCTCGAAGGTGGTAAGGCGTTTTTTCTGGCGGATGCTGATGACATTCTCTTTGAAGTCAAACTCTTCTGTGTAGAAGCGCAGCAGACCCAACCACAGCTCTCCCACCGACTCTGTGTTGGGCTGCTGCTCTGAGAGCCGCCGCCGCTGCAGACACACAATAAAGGAGTTCATGGAGGTCGGGAGTTCAAGCCAAACATCATGGCACCACCGTCTTGTAGAACTCACCAGGTCCTCCAGGTCCTCGCAGAAGAACGCATTCCAGCCATCCACCATCCTCTGAGGAGCCACCGTCCCATCAAAGATCTGAGGACATAGTTAGTTCAGTCACAGCGGGAACGCCTTAAAGGTCAGAGGTCATGAATCAAGAACATGATCTATGCTCTAATGCCAATGTCATGAGTCAGGGTCTGGTACCTCCTGCAGGACAGGAATGACAGCTGGCTCTCTCTGCTGCAGGAAGTAGAGCACCATCAGAATGTAGGCGTATGACGACAGACTTCCTCTGGACGCGTCTCCGATGTCACAGCGCTGAAACAGAGTTTGAGTGAAGGACATCATCGTCAGTATGTTTCAGTGACATCATTGTCAGTACGGGTCAATTGCATCATCATCAGTACCTGTCGTAGACAATGTATGGTCAATAAGAGTTGGTGACGTCAACGTGAGAAAAACTCAGCGACATCATCGTCAGTACGGGTCAGTATTAATTGTCAGTACAGATCAGCGACATTGTCAGTACAGATCGACGACATCATTGTTGGTATGGCTCTGTGACATCATCCTCAGTATTGATCTGTGACATCGTCAGAATGGGTCAGTGACATCATCGTCTGAATGGGTCAATGACTTCATCGTCAGTAAGGATCTGTGATATCATTGTCAGTAGGGTCAGCAGCATCATCATCAGTACGTGTTGATGACACCATGGTTAAGAAGAGTGAATGATATTGTCAGGAAGGGACTATGACATCATCAGTACGATTCAGTAACATCATGGTGTAGTGGTGACACTATGGTGAGGAGCAGATGAGTACCTTGGCAAAGACCTTCATGGTGTAGCCTAAGAGCTGCACTCGTGGATCTAGAGCGGCGTACGTGGCCAGCATCCTAGTGTTGTGTTGAGCCTTCAGGGGATGAAAATACAATCATTACATTATGAAATATGTGGTGTTACGTTGTTGTCATTGATTTCACTCACCAGGGTGTTATACAGGCTGATGTCTCCCTCCAGACCGCCCTGTCTGTGCTCAAACTTCACTATTGGCACTTTAGCTGTGGTGATGGGCAGGATGTTCCTTAGACCTGTGGCACATTCAATCAGAGTCAATCCTCACACACGGTAAGAATAATGACTAACAACCAATCAGATGCATTTCTTACACACAGGTGCATTCAACCGTTACCCGTGTGCTTCTTCAGAACTTTTGCAAGGCCTTCAATGATCTCCTTACAGTTCAGCTTCTGGATAAAGAAGAATGAAGGTCAGTCAGTATTTGGGGTGTGTCTTTGTTAGGGACATGTCTGTGTCAGGAGTTCCTCTGTGTTGGGGGGTCTTTGTGTCGGGATGTGTCTATGGTAGGCATGTGTATTTTTTAATTGGTGGGTTCCTTTTTGGTCTTTGTTAGGGCCATGTGTTGGGGACGTGTCTGTACTTGGGTTATGTCTGTGCTGGCGTTGTGACTGTGTTAGGGGCACAGTCACAACACATTTTTGTCAGGGGTGTGTCTGTATTGGGGGCTTGTCAGCGTTATGGGCGTGTCCATGTACGTTCTCTACCTCTGCCGTGTCGTGGCCCTCCACGGTCATACAGATGTCAAGGTCGCTGTCACGGAAACCAAAGCCATTCTTGGAGGAACCAAACAAGCAGAGTTGGGCTTTATCTGAGGACACACACAGCTGTAGGATCAGAAAGTGGACCTGGTAGCTGGACCAACCTGTGGAACCTGATAAACATCAGCTCAGTACTGGACTGAAAAAGCAGAACCAGCAGAGGGTAGCAACGTGCCATCAGAGCTTCATGTGTCCCTTAGAAACAGCGATACTGCCTGACTGATATGTTGACGTCTTGACAACCGTTATTGAAGGTATCAGGTTTTTAACCTCATGAGATGGTTAGCACACACACACACACACACACACACACACACACACACACGACAGAGCGTTGCAGGCTGCAGATGCTTCCTGGTAAGCGCTGGAGCTGGTTCCTCGGTGGGCGAATATATGGAGCATATTGAGGTCTAGAATTGAGGACAACTTGTTCTCAGAACTTACCGTTGAACTCCTTCCTAATGAACCTCTCCAGACTGACCAGGATCTGCTCCCTCTTCTGCTGCTCCACAGGGGTCGGTGACAGCTCATCTACGGAAGATGAACCAACAGAACACCATCAATAGTGGTGGTTCTACAAACATTTGAGGATGAAGGTCTAGGCGCTGAGTGGACTACTTACAGTAGCACAGCCTGCAGAGCCCATCCAGGATCTCTCTGAAGCTCTGGTTCATGGGTGGCAAAGGCTTCAGCTCCATCTTCTTAAAGTCCTCTGGACATTCGTCTTTCAGGTGACCGTCACGCTTACAGATGCTGCAGACCACGGTTGGAGGCTGGAATCAGAACAGAAGCGGAACAAACCAGTTAGCCCCAAGGCATCATCTGATTGGCTTTGTAAAAACTGCCTGTTCTTAAGGGTCATTTGGTTTCCGGTTAGTCTGCTAATCCTAAGTGAAGAGAGTCTGAGGGTCTAGGTGTGGCTGCAGCTGGACTTTGTGTTCTGTTTAGAAGAAAGATTATCCGATTCATTTTCGATTTGGCGTTACCCGTAGCCCTGTATCTGTTTATTCTGTATTTGTATGTTGGGGGCTTGGTCTTTAATTTGAGGGCATGGTCTCAGGTGTGTCTGACTCGAATAGGACCTGGAGCAGGTGATGGCGTCATTACCTTTCCACCAGTGAAGATCATCTTATCAAACATGTAGTGCAGCTCCTCCTCTGACGTCGCAGCTCTATCCTCGTCTGAAACACTGCTATCCTCCTCCTCCACCTCCTCATCTTCCTCACTGTCCAGAAGACCATTGGGGCAGAAGGAAGCCTTGCTCCGCTCGTTGACCGTCAGATCCATGAGGCGGACTTCTAAAGTGTTTTTCTCTTTCTTAGTAGAAAGTTCTTCATCGCTGTCAGATCCCTGGTCCTCCTTCATCCCATCATCATCCCCCTCTTGTTCCAAGGGCACATTAGCGGCCTCCTCCAGTCCAGTACATGGTCTACCTATAAGCATAGCTCTTTTGCGCCCCCAGCTGCCTCGTCTCTGCAGACAGGCAAAATACCTGTAGGCGGTCCGGAAACGGTCCTGGACGTATTCAAAAACCATCTGGCTGTTAAGGCTCCGTGCTACGTTCCTCTTCAGCGCAAACGGGTCTGAAACACAGAGTTGGCACGTTCATCCACACCTACACACGGTCATCCAGACCTTCATACCATCATCCAGACCTTCTTGTCGTCATCTAGAGCCTCACATCATCATCTAGAGCTTCACCCAGACCATCATCCAAACCTTTGCACGTTCATACAGACCTTCACACGTTCATACAGACCTTCACACGCTCATACAGACCATCACACGTTCATACAGACCTTCACACGTTCATACAGACCTTCACACGTTCATACAGACCTTCACACGTTCATACAGACCTTCACACGTTCATACAGACCTTCACACGTTCATACAGACCATCACACGTTCATACAGACCCTCACACGTTCATACAGACCCTCACACGTTCATACAGACCTTCACCCAAATCTTCCCAAATTCACCCAGAGCTTCACATCATCACACAGAGCTTCACATCATCACACAGAGCTTCACATCATCAACCAGTGCTTCATATCATCACCCAGTGCTTCACATCGTCACTCAGACCTTCACACCGTCACCCAGACCTTCACACTTTCATCCGGACCTTCACACCTTCATCCGGACCTTCACACCTTCATCCAGACCTTCACACCTTCATCCAGACCGTCATACCTCAACCAGACCTTCAGACCTTCATCCAGACCTTCATACCTCATCCAGACCTTCAGACCATCATCCAAACCTTTGCACGTTCATACAGACCATCACAAGCTCATACAGACATCACACGTTCATACAGACCATCACACGTTCATACAGACTATCACCCAAATCTTCCCAAATTCACCAAGAGCTTCACATCGTCATCCAGACCTTCACACCAGCATCTAGACCTTCACACCAGCATCTAGACCTTCACGCCGTCATCCAGACCTTCACACTGTCATCTGGAGCTTCACATCATCATCCAGAGCTTCACACCAGCATCTAGACCTTCACACCTTCATCCAGACCGTCAAACCTTCATCCTGATCATAAAACCTTCATCCAGACCTTCACACCATCATCCAGACCTTCAGACGAACAACCAGACCTCCACACCAGCATCTAGACATTCACACCATCATGCAGACCGTCACCCAGCCCTTTCTAATTTCACACCTTCATCCAGACCTTCACACCATCATCCAGACCAACATCTAGACCTGCACACCATCATGTAGACCGTCAACCAGACCTTCACACCATCATCTAGATTTTCACACCTTCACACCTTCATCTAAATCTTCAAACCTTCATCTAGACCCTCATCCTAACCCTTCATACGTTCATATACCTTCACACGTTCATACAGACCTTCACCCAGACTTTCCCGAATTCATCCAGACCTTCAGACCTTTATCCAGACCATCACACCTTCATCCAGACCTTCACACCATCATCCAGACCTTCAGACCAGCATCCAGACCTTCACACCCTCATCCAGACCTTCAGACCCTCATCCAGACCCTCATCCAGACCCTCATCCAGACCCTCATCCAGACCTTCATACCCTAATGCAGACCTTCAACCAGACCCTCACCCGTTCATACAGACCTTCACATCAACCTACAGACCTTCGCACCTTCATCGAGATATTCACACCTTCGTCCAGACCATCACATCATGATCCAGACCGTCACCCATTCATCCAGACCTGAATGTCTTTTAGATGTTCCTCCAAACTTTCACACATTTATCCTGGCCTTAAGGTCCTTCACAAGTTCATCAGACATTAAGGACTTTCACACGTTCATCCTGGTGAGGTACCTTCGATGGCAAGCCTGCGACGGGGCCAGTTCTTGGCGTCTCTGGACAGCAGTTCCTTCAGGCGGATGCTGATGATGTAATCCTCCAGAGCAAACTCCAGGGTGTAGAAGCGAAGCAGCTCCAACCACAGTTGGCCCAGGGACACGCCTCCTCCCAGGTCAAGGGTCAGACGGGACTGAGAGAGAAGAAGAGGAAACAAGGTGAACAGGTGATTGCCGGCTGCTGTTGTTAAGAGCCGAGTGGTCAAGCCGACTAGAAAGGTTCTATAAAAGGACACTCCAATCCTCTGAAGACCAGAGCAGAGGAACCGCTCAGTTCTGGGGTCGCTAAGAACCTTCTCGGAAGCAGAGCAGAGGGTTCTGAGGACTTTGAGAAATGGACTGAACTTATATAGATCCTTCATAGAACGTTTTAGAACCTGACAAAGCATTGACCCCCAAACACCAATTCACTCACGGTAACCCATTAACATAGTAGTTCCTACACCAATGGATCCGTGTTCACTATGTCGCTCAAGGAACACCTGACTAAAGGGGTCAAAGATCATACCACCGACCGTCTGAGAAGTAGAGAACCTTCTTCCTCCTGTCCCACAACCCTACAGTCAGAGAACGTCCGTGGTAGAGGGACTCACCAGGCCTTCTGGCCATCGGGTCTCCTCAGCTCTCCTCGGCTCTGGTCTGGTTCTGGCCTCACTTCGGTTCTCCCGTCCATCGGTGGAAGCAGAAGGTCTGAGCTCCCATCGAACAAACATGCCCAGTGAGATTCCAGTCAAATGGTACTCGTCAACTCGCTTCAGGTCAAAGCCTTCGATCTGAAGCAGCAGGATAGAAGGAGCAGGTAAGATTGGGATAATCCTTCATTGGTCCCACAGCGGGGAAATAGCAGCGTTACAGCAGCAAAGACGAGGGTGGCATCCTTATTATTATCATCATCATCATCATCATCATCATCCCTCAAAGGTTGATTCAGGAGGAATCCAACTACTTTCCTGTTCCAGACACCGAGGACAGGAATCAGCCGTTCACCTGCATCTGAAGAACTCAACAGTCTTGATTGAGGAGTGAAGGAAGCCACCTATGTTTGAGTGGAAGGCCCATCTAAAAAGAGTCAGGGGTCTACAACTCCACCTATAACTATCTCTAAAGAGTCAGGGGTCTACACCTCCACCTATAACTATCTCTAAAGAGTCAGGGGTCTACACCTCCACCTATAACTATCTCTAAAAAGAGTCAGGGGTCTACACCTCCACCTATAACTATCTCTAAAGAGTCAGGGGTCTACACCTCCACTATAACTCTCTCTAAAAAGAGTCAGGGGTCTACACCTCCACCTATAACTATCTCTAAAGAGTCAGGGGTCTACACCTCCACCTATAACTATCTCTAAAAAGAGTCAGAGTTGTACACCTCCACCTATCACCCACCTCCAACAGTCTGAACATCGCCCCCGATAGTTTGCCCATCATTCACACTTGGAGTCACATGGTACAAGCAGACAAACTAGACCAAGGGGTCCCTAACAATTCACAATGATGTTGTCCTTTTTTAGTTTTAGTTATTTTCTTTTTATTGGGGTTTTTAATAGTATTTTATCAACATTTTATTATCGTTTTTTCTCATAATTGTTGCCCTTGTTTTTGTTGCTTTTACTGTTTTCTTTTATTGTCAGTGTCCACTGTTTTATGTTCTTCATGCTTCTGCCTGCATATTGCATTTGGCTGCCTTTACTCAGTTGTCAAAGCCCTTTCTAAACTCTGTTTTTAAAGGTGCGATATAAATAAAGTTATTATTATTATCTGATAAGTGGGAAACGTCTGTCGCTGCTCTTCCTTGTGTGAAACCTTCTTGGTGGATTCCTAGGAGGCCCATTGACTATGTGCGTGGTGAGGCACGAGTATTCCTTCAAACAGGAGTTTAAATACCCGACCAGGTCGATTGATCTTAATTACTGTTTAAGTTCTTTATTTCAACTTCTGCTAATGTCTCGGCTTCTGGAGCCTTCTTCTGAGCAAGAGGAGGATATAATTGAGATCCAACGATTTATATCAGCTGCTGTACAGTTGGCTCACAATATCATAAGATGAGGATAAGATGATCAAAAAGTAAGGATAATAGGATGAAAGTGAAGAGATACACGGGAAGTGCTATGTGATTGATTCCAGAAAGTGTGTCCTGATGCCATCAAAGCCCCTGGTGTGTCTGTAGGGTCACAATTGACAATGTGTGTTTTCATAGCTTGAAGTCCGTTCAGAGAAAACATCTGAAGGTTATCTTCAAGAGAACCACACACCATTCCATCTCGCCATGATCCAGCAGTACTACATATCTGTGTGACCTGCTCTAGCTTTCTCCACCCTTCCGCTGTCTGCATCATCTAGCTGTCTCCACCCTCTGGTGACATGTTTAACCACCTGGAATTAATGGCTGAAGTTTGGTCTCTCCAACCAAGCCCTTTGTTATGTATGTCGGTTTGAACACCAGGTTTAGCACCCATCCACCATTACTGGACTTTTACTTCACCTGAGTCAACCTGGGATGAGGCCCAGATAGGAACTATCTTCTGCCCTGGTGGACTTTAAATGTTTTAGGCACACCTGAGAATTCAAATCATTATTACTCCTGTTTGTTGGAGACCGTGCTGCTCAGATCCACTTCTCCTCTAAATGACAGAAGGAACCGGAGCAGGTCTACGTTGTTCAGATGTTCAGACTGACAGCAAATAATCAGTTACAAATAAAGAGAGTGGACCCGGAAGGACAGGGTTCCAATGAGAAAATGTTGGACCTACCCAGCGTCCCAGGTAGACAGGCAGGATGGGCTCTTTCCTCTGCTGCAGGAAGAAGATGACCATGATGGCAAAGGAGTAAGAGGGGATTCCGCCTTCAGCCTGACAGTCTATGTGACACAGCTGCAGACAAAAAACAACTTCACATATTTCAACACAACACCGACACAGAACCGATCCAAACAATGACATCATAGAACCATCAAAACAATTCCACCATAGAACCATCTAAAGAATGACATCATAGAACCATCAAAACAATTCCATTATAGAACCATCTAAAGAATGACATCATAGAGCCATCTAAACATGAAACCATAGAGCCATCTAAACAATGACATCATAGATACATCTAAACAATGACATCATAGAACCATAAAAGAAAATCCATCATAGAACCATCTAAAGAATGACATCATAGAACCATCTAAAGAATGACATCATAGAACCATCTAAAGAATGACATCATAGAACCTTCTAAAGAAAGACATTATAGAACCATCAAAACAATTCCATCATAGAACCATCAAAACAATTCCATCATAGAGCCATCTAAACAATGAAATCATAGAACCATCTAAAGAATGACATCATAGAGATATCTAAACAATGAAATCATAGAACCATCTAAAGAATGACATCATAGAGCCATCTAAACAATGACATCATAGAACCATCAAAACAATGACATCATAGAGCCATCTAAACAATGAAATCAAAGAGCCATCTAAAGAATTACATTATAGAACCATCTAAACAATGACATCATAGAGCCATCTAAACATGAACATCGTAGAGCCATCTAAACAATGACATCATAGAGCCATCTAAACAAGGAAATCATAGAACCATCAAAACTATTCCATCATAGAACCATCTAAACAATGACATCATAGAGCCATCTAAACAATTAATCATAGAACCCTCTAAAGAATGAAATCATAGAACCATCAAAACAATTCCATCATAGAACCATCTAAAGAATGGCATCAAAGAGCCATCTAAAGAATGACATCATAGAACCATCTAAAGAATGACATCATAGAGCCATCTAAACAATGACATCATAGAGATATCTAAACAATGAAATCATAGAAACCATCTAAAGAATGACATCATAGAGCCATCTAAACAATGACATCATAGAACCATCAAAACAATTCCATCATAGAGCCATCAAAACAATGACATCATAGAGCCATCTAAACAATGAAATCATAGAACCATCTAAACAATGACATCAAAGAGCCATCTAAAGAATGACATCATAGAGCCATCTAAACAATGACATCATAGAGCCATCTAAACATGAACATCATAGAGCCATCTAAACAAGGAAATCATAGAACCATCAAAACTATTCCATCATAGAACCATCAAAACTATTCCATCATAGAACCATCTAAACAATGACATCATAGAGCCATCTAATCAATTAATCATAGAACCCTCTAAAGAATGAAATCATAGAACCATCAAAACAATTCCATCATAGAACCATCTAAAGAATGGCATCATAGAACCATTTAAGAATGACATCATAGAACCATCTAAAGAATGACATCATAGAGCCATCTAAAGAATGACATCAAAGAACCATAAAAACAACTCCATCATAGAACCATCTAAAGAATGGCATCAAAGAGCCATCTAAAGAATTACATCATAGAACCATCTAAAGAATGACATCATAGAGCCATCTAAACATGAACATCATAGAGCCATCTAAACAATGACATCATAGAGCCATCTAAACAAGGAAATCATAGAACCATCAAAACTATTCCATCATAGAACCATCTAAACAATGACATCATAGAGCCATCTAAACAATTAATCATAGAACCCTCTAAAGAATGAAATCATAGAACCATCAAAACAATTCCATCATAGAACCATCTAAAGAATGGCATCATAGAACCATTTAAGAATGACATCATAGAACCATCTAAAGAATGACATCATAGAGCCATCTAAAGAATGACATCAAAGAACCATAAAAACAACTCCATCATAGAACCATCTAAAGAATGACATCATAGAGCCATCTAAACATGGAGTCAGACTGGACCAATACATTTTTCTTCAGGCTGTTCCACTTGGGGGCCTCCACAGCGGATTATCCGTTTAAATCTCCCTCTCCCTGCTTCAGCTTCCTTTGTCACACAACCAACTGCATGTCCACTCTCAAAACATCCAGGAACCTTCTCTTTGGTCTTCCTTTTCTTCTCCTGCCTGCAGCTCCATCTCCAGCATCTTTCTTCCAGTAGATCCACTATCTTATCCTCACCCTAACCCTTCTTCACCAGTCCAAACCATTTCATCTGGCCTCTCTGATTTTGTCTCCAAGACGTCTAACCTAGGCTGTCCCTCTGATGATCCTGCCCACCCTCTACACTCCCAGAGAACTTCTGAACATCTTCAGCTCTGCCTCCTACCTTCTGGTCGGAGCCACCGTCTCAACCACACATCAGAGCTGCTGTCACAACCATCTTTCCCTTCACTCCTGCTGCTGCTCTTCTGACGAATAACTTTTGACACTCTATTCCACCCACTCCATCTGGCCTGCACTCGCTTCTTCACCTCTTCTCCACACTCAGCGTTGCTCAGTTGAGCAACAGTTGAGCCGAAGTCCTTAAACTCCCGCGCCTTCTCCACCTCCATCCTCAACTCCTCTTACCACCCTTTCATTCACACACATGTATTCTGTCTCACTGCCACTGACCTTAATTCCCCTTCTCTCCAGCGCATACTTCCACCTCTCCAGGTTCTCCTTTACCTGCTCCATGCTCTCACTACAGATCATAATGTCCTCCACCAACATCATAGTCCACGAAGACTGCTGCTGACCTCCTCTTTCACCCTATCCATCACCATAGCAAACAAGAAGGGGGTCAGATCCCAACCTTGATGCAGTCCCAGCTCCACCTTGAACCCATCTGTCCCTCCTACTGCTCACCTCACCGCTGTCATGCTTCTCTCATGCATATCCTGGACCATTCTAACATACTTTCTGTCATTCTAGACCTCCTCATGCAATCCCACAATTTCTCCCTCATCACTCTGTCCTACGCCTCCTCTAAATCCACAAAGACACAATACAGCTCCTTCTGACCTTCTCTGTACTTCTCCATCAGCTCCTTCTGACAATCTCGGTACTTCTCTATCAGCTCCTTCTGACCTTCTCCATCAGCTCCTTCTGACCTTCTCGATACCTCTCCATCAGCTCCTTCTGACCTCCTCTGCTTTTTTCCAACACCCCATTCTGACATCTCTGTGCATATCCATCTGCTCCTTCTGGCCTTTGCTGTACTTCTCCATCAGCTCCTTCTGACCTCCTCTATCAGCTCTTTCTGACCTTCTCAGTACTTCTCCATCAGCTCCCTTTGACATTCTCTGTACTTCTCCATCAGCTCCTTCTGACCTTCTCCATCAGCTCCTTCTGACCTTCTCTATCAGCTCTTTCTGACCATCTCAGTACTTCTCCATCAGCTCCTTCTGACCTTCTCCATCAGCTCCTTCTGACCTTCTCTATCAGCTCTTTCTGACCTTCTCAGTACTTCTCCATCAGCTCCTTTTGACCTTCTCGGTACTTCTCCAACAGCTCTGTCTGACTATCACTGTACTTCGTCATCAGCAAACTAAGAGCAAACATCTCGTCTGTAGAGCTTTTTCTTGGCATGAAAACATCCTACTGCCCACAGATCCTCTCCTCTTCTTTTAACCTAGATTCCACAACTTTTTCCCAGATCTTCGTCGTGTGGATCATCAGTTTCATTCCTCTGTAGCTGCTGCAGCTCGGAACATCACCCATGTTCCTGAAGATCACCAGGACAACACTTTTCCTCCGTTCCTCATGCATCCTCTCACTTTCCAAAATCGTGTTGAAAACAGCTCCACACCGAAACCGGTGGGTCATCAGGACCAACTACTTTTCCGTTCTTCATCTTTCTCAAAGCTGCTCTCCCTTCATCATTACTGATCCTTCCAACTTCCTGATCTACAATCCTGATCCAATCGTAAACCAATTACATCATAGAATTAGCGGTGGTACCAGTTGCAGTCTCAGTCTTACCCTGGCCCAGTAGCGGAAGGCCAACACCAGTGGAACCAGTCGGGGCTCCAGTTTAGCCAAGGCTGCCAGGTGATTGGTGGTGAGGCAGGCAACATCATTTCCTGCGCTGACTTTACACATCAAACCGCTAGAAGGAGATAGGCAAAAACAAGACACACGTGTGAAATACCACATGAGTGGTACCAAGGTCTGTTGGTGGAACTAGAACTGGTGACCTTTGACCTGTTCGGAGTAGTTCAGGAGTTGTGTCCCTGAGTTCCTGATTAACCTAGACGTTGAACTTAAGGTTCTCGATCATCTGTAGAATACATGTCTATGTGAACCTGAATCTTACCCAGCTGCGCACTGAACCAGACTCACCTGCACACGTCCCGGCAGAAAACAGCAGGAACTTTGGCATGAAAATCCGACTGGACCTCAGAAAATTCAGCTATAGAGAGGAAAAAGACACTGATGAGGTTCTTTTGCTGAAGACTGGTCCATCAGAAGTTCCTCTACTGAGGAAAGGTCCAGCGCTGCGGTTCAACGCTCCACTAACACCAACAACACATACCGCTGCTTCTCAGGATCTCCAAGACTTGGATGAGAACCTCCGGCTGAGTAATCTGACCAGACAGAGCACAGGTCACTGCTGAGGTAAGCATCATGTGATCACACTTTCTGGCGGGCTGGGTCATACTTACTGAGGGGGGGTGGGTCACATCGATGTTGATGTCACTGGTTTTGAAGGCGAAGCGGGTTAAACACGACCCATAGAGGCGGAGTGAACAGGCTGGAGAACAGGAACACATAAATACACAGAGGACCAGATGGTTCCACTGCTGTGTGACATCACAGCATCTCACCTGACAGGTGTCTCCTGATGATCTCCTCCATCCTGCTGAGCACAGCCTTCCGGATCCCAAAGTCCTCCTCAGAGATGCCGTGCTGCCGGGCCGTCTGTAGGACAGCAGCGTCTACGGCCTCCAGCTGAGAGGGAGACGGTGGCGGCAGGGCTCGCAGCTCATTCTCCTCCTGTTTCTCCTAAAACACCAGAGCCAGAACATGAATTCAAACTGAAGACTTCAGAACAGCTTTCCCGATGAAACAGGCGGACAAGCATACCATAATGTTCTTCTTGTGTCTCTTCTCCTTTATGTGCTTGTGGGCTCCTTGAATGTTTTCGATGTGGACCGAACACAGCTTACAGAGGTACTGGTAGTTTGGGTACTCAGGAGACCGCTGCAGAAACATGCAGAACCATCAGAACCAGACCTTACCGACCATACAGGGTGGAGCTGCTGATGTCGTGATGAAGTCAGACTAATGCCATCATCGCTACAAATCCAATCAAACGGTCCTAAAGGTAGGTCCAGCTCTCTTGCCAGAACAATCGGAACCTGAATGGACCAATGAGAGCAGACCAGTAATCTGATCGGGGACTAGATCAGCCAACCAAACATGTCTGGGTTGGCTTCCACCTCTTATCCTGACCCACTCACTCTGACCATGATGTCAACCACTCTGACAACGATTTCACCCCCCTATCTAAAAATCTGGAATTAGCCTAAATTACCCCTAACCTAAACTGGCATTTCCTTTGGACCAGTCTAGATACCAACATGTCCATGTAGTCCAGAGGCGGGAGAACAGTTTAGACCCTTAACTTTCTCTGGCGATATAATGCGGAGCAACATAGCAGTGGAGACTAGCATGAGGGAACTGAAACAAACAGTAGAGAAGGTCGTAGGATTTAGGGTCTGAGAGACTTGACGTAGGGTTAGGGTTTGTAATGACTGGTCATAGGATCGGGGTCAGAGCGAGCGGTTGTAAGATTGGAGTTGATTGACTGGTCGGGTCCAGTCACCTTCAGGAGTCGGTGGATGTAGTCTCTGTACAGACGTTCCTCAGCCTGTCGGAGGCCCAGCTGTTGTTCTGTTAGGGGTCGTTCCTCCACCATGGGCTTCAACTGAGCGTGATGCATCTCTACAACAACAGACACAGCAGGTAACCTCAGACACCCCTGCTAGAGAAGATCATGGTCCCAAAATAAAACAGCTAAACTAATCACCATTGGACGTATCCCCTGCAGGATTTACGAACGGCCTTGTGTCCTGCTCCGAGAGCTCGTCATCAGGTGTACTGGGCACTGCAGGTGAACTGGTCCTTCGAGTCAGTCTGGTGAGCTTGGTGGACCGTCCTTTCCTTTTGTCCTGTGGGAAGTCTCTTGGGGTCTTGGCTGGCCTGTGGGTTCCTACGTAATGCTCATCCTGAGCACCAGCAAGGAGTTCTTTTCCATATGCTACAGACCTGGAGCTCTCTCTTAGACCAAGGTTCTCTCTTTGACTGGGCGTCTCTCTGGCACCTCTGGAGTGGGATGGTTTGTTCGGTTTTGCTGAACTTCTGCAAGTATCCATCTTTCTTGTACTGCTGCTGTGGTTCCTGGTGGAGGAAGTCCAAGGACGAAAACCACCTGAAGGGTAGGAGACGAAGGAACAGTTATCAATCAAACAATAACAGGGCCTCTTGGAAAAACAAAAATGTTTATTTGGTTTTGTCTCCAGGCAGCCAGACTACAGGTTCATATCACAGACCTGATTCTACAAACAACATCTGGGCCCTGATGTTTCTTGCAAAACACTGGCCACTCTGTCTCAGACCACAGAGGGTTTTACTGATTTAAAAGATCTTCTGCTAGTCCATTGGAGACTAGTTAAAGCCCGCCAGATTACTTAAAGCCAGTAAAACCAGTCTCAGTTGTTCAAGTTACAAACAGCTAGGGATCCCACTGACTAGATTGCCACGTCATTGCCTAACATACTTGCGTCATGGATACTTCTCCGCTTTCCCAGCAAAGGTTGGGGTTAGGCTAAAACCATAACAACAATGGCGGCCCATGTCTCTTTGCAGGGGTGCTGCTGGATTTACACGACTACGCTGGCATCCAAACATGACAGCTTTAGCGGATTAATCCACTTGTCAGGAACGCTATTAAGTCGTAGAAGAAAAGTAAGAACCCACCATGTCAAACTTACTCAAACTAATCAATAATATGATGTTTATCTTTACAGGTTTTAGCACTTTGAGATTTGATCCAAATGTAAAGTGAATTATAAATTAAATGTATTATTATTATTTAGGTAGCCTCACAGCTGATGGCCTGAAACGTACCTGCTGTGTCTCCAAGGCATCTGTTAGGAACATGGAGATATTTAACTGATGAACCTCCAGACTGTCATGTAAACATTAAACGTTCTATTAGGACAATATGACAATAAAGCTTTATTAATGCACTACTTTAACAGACATTAGAGCTTCATTATTATTGCAGGTCGTCTTTAACAGTCATTAGAGCTTCATTATCTTTCCAAGCACACATCGATAATATTTCTCGGTCTGCACATTCTCACGTACGCTATATCAACCACACACACACAATAGCACCACCCTCCTCGTCAGCGCTTTGGTGACCTCCTGTATCGATTTCTGAAACTCGCTCCTCTCTGGTCTTCAGCTCAAGCTCCTCCATAAACTTTAGTTGGCCAATAAATCCGCTGCCCATCATTACCAGAACTCCTTCCTCACAACACATCACCTCCGTCCTCCAGCAGCTTCACTGGCTCCCTATCAAAAACTGCGTCGAATATAAGATCCTCCTTCCCACCTTCAAGTCTCTCCATAACCTTGCACCTCCGTACATCTCTGCCCCCCTCCATCCCTACACGCCTTTGCGTACTTTTTGCTCTCTTTCTCCTCACTACGCCTCCTCATGTATGTGGTCCAGAGCTTTTAGCCATGCAGCCCCTCGTCTCTGGAACTCTCCCACAAACCATCCGCAAAATTGAACCCCCCCACTATCAAACTCCCTTCTAAAAACCCTCATTTTCACACTTGCTTATTCTGTGGGGTTGCTGTGTTGACCTTGTATTTATTTTTAGCTATTATTGCATATCCTTTTAGCAAATGTCCTGATATTTGTTTTGTTTTTTGTCATGTATCTGTAAGGTGACCTTGAGTGTCCTGAAAAGTGCCCATATTATTATTATTATTATTACTTTTTATCATTAACTGTCGACTTCAACAGACATTAGAGCATCATTATTATTAACGCTAGACTATAACAGATACTACAGGGATTATTGACGGTCTACTTTAACAGATACTACAGGGATTATTGACGGTCTACTTTAACAGATACTACAGGGATTATTGACGGTCTACTTTAACAGATACTACAGGGATTATTGACGGTCTACTTTAACAGATACTACAGGGATTATTGACGGTCTACTTTAACAGATACTACAGGGATTATTGACGGTCTACTTTAACAGATACTACAGGGATTATTGACGGTCTACTTTAATATATAATATTGACGGTCTACTTTAACAGAGGGAGTGGATTGTTTTGCAGCAGCCCTGCACCTTTTTTCTTTTTTAATACAACTTTTTCTGTTTTGTTACTCCACTACATCCACAGTAGAAGTACTGAGTTTTGTTTCAATAAATGAAGCATATTGTAGCAGACAGTTTCATCATAAAAATTGTTTATTTAAAAAAAAAAAAAAATATATATATATATATATATATAGATACACACATATATATATATACATACACATATATATATACATACACACATACATATATATATATATTACACATACATACACATATATAATATATATATATATATACATACATACATACACGTATATATACACACATATACATACACATATATACATACACATATATAATATATATATATATATATATATATATGTGTATATATGTGTATATATACATACACATATATATACATACACATATATATACATACACTTATATAAATATATGTGTATATATACATACACATATATATACATACACATATATATATATCTGTGTATATATATATACATACGGTATCGTACAAGAACTACAAAGGTCACAATAATATAAGTGTTCAATGCAGTGTGAAATTGTTCATTGTGAAGTATTTAAATAAAAATCTTGACACTTAATTTTGATCTGTTTTCTTCAGCTGCAAGAATCTGTCTTCTGTCTTCTCCAGATATCACAGCAGCTCCTCGTTATTGTCAATTCTCTTTTCCTGTGCACAAGAATGAACAATAAGACTTAAAAATACATGCACGTCTGACACAACTGCATGTCATATTGTTGTACTTGAAAGTATACTATGCTATCGCTTTACCTGATGCTTTATTATTATACACTAGACTATAAGCAGTACCTATATGATACTATACAATCTAATACTATTCTATTTTTACACTTCATCTACATCCACACGGTATTATTCAACTGTTTATCTAGTTTTTCCTATTTTAATGAATGATATTTATCGGAGTGTGGGTTACTGTTGTTTGGAGCTGTTCTGGAGCGCAGAGCTTCATGTTGGTGTGATGGGCAGCAGTCCAGTGGTAGCTTCATCTCTATATCATGGCAGACGACATCTATAATCAACAACAAAAACAAAGCGACAACAATTTAACAAACTAATCTGTCCATGGGACACATTATACACAGTAAACCTGATGTGAAGTCAGGAGTGACGTGACACAGCAAGTAAACCGATGACATTGGCTTCTCTTAGCTGGAGGCTTACTGCCGGTCAGCTAACTGGTCTGGCTTTCGGGACCCACCATCACCCCGTAATGACAGACCGTGACCCAAATCGAGGAAGATTTTCAACATGTCAAATGTCTTTAATGAAAACATGGTTTAGTTTGAACCTGAGATCGTCCAGAATATCACAGTATATCACAATAAAACAAGTTTAATGATAAACCAGAACGACCAGCAGGTGGCGACACTAGAGAGGGAAATATTCTCTTTTACACTCACGAAGCTGCATTTGAATTAAAACCAAAAAGTGCATCTTAGGGACCCAAGGTTTCAAAAACTATCTTAAACTATTCAGTCACTTATTCAAGCATTAATAACCATCAATCATCATTCAAAATAAAAGCACAGGATTTTCTTCTTAATATATATTTTTTTTGCTTAGCCAAAGACCCACTGAAACTTTTTTGTCACGAACCAGTTGAGAATCACTGATCTAAACAGTCAAAGCTACTGATTTCAACAAAATGAAATGTGTAAAATAACCCTACCAGGTTCTGTTGATCTTTGGGAGTCCGTCATCCACCAGTCTCCTGCTGTTGCTGAGCTCACGTTCCCCCGGTGGCCCGTCTTTCAAAGAGGACCTACTTTAAATGCAGGTTTCGGTTCTGCTAAATAACGTTGCATTGCAGATGGTTTTCATTGGGCCTCTGTGCCAATTTCCGAAACTACACTTTATGTTTGGTTTACGTATGTTTTATGTTTGGTTCACCCAAACTTGCTCTAACACCAACTCAGTAACAAGAGGAGACGCTGGTTTTCTCCTCCATGACCACCGCTGCTTTACCTCACCTCACGTGCACCATGAAGCTTTTCTTAATAAATGTAGTCTTCTTAGAATTCTAGTAGATGCAGCGCTCTCTCTCTAAGGCTTCTTAAATATGCCAGACTAAAGTTTTGATTTGCTAACCCCGCCTCTTACACCCAAATGTCACTGGCTCCGTCATCAGATGTAACCGTCAATCTTCTGTCAGATTCCAGACTGGTGTCAGGAGAGGACTGAGACCCAGATCGAACCTGCTATCATTCCAAAATGTATCTGAAGGACGTTCTCCAGCCGTCCATCTCAAAGTTTGGACGTCTCTTACATCCAGACAGAAGATTCTTCTCCAACATGGCTGAATGTTCGATATAAAAGCTGTTGAAGAAAGAGCCTCTGACTGATGTTATAAATATGTATGAGAACAAAGTTTCAGACCAAAGTTAGGTTTAATCATCAACCTATCTACCATTCAGTTTATTCAGATCGGGGGTCGCGATAAACTCAGTTGGTCAGTGGGGACTGCAGGTAGATTCATTATTAATAATAATAATCCTGACTTTATTTATCACGTACAGTACATCGTTGTGAATTTTATCTCCGCATTTAACCCATCCCTGAGGGAGCAGTGGGCGGAGCCTATAAAGCACCCAAGGAGCTGAGATTTCAAGGTCTTGCTAAAAGACCCAGGGCATGTTGTGTGAGGGTCTGGGCTCCAGCCCTGGTCTACCGGTTGAGGGACGACTCTACCCACTAAGATAAAGTCACCTTATTAAACCTCACTCTGGTCGTAAACATATGTATAATATCAGTCAGTAGCTACTTAAGCAGTAGCTTTTATATGAAATATTCTCCGTTGGAAAAAACAACAACAAAAAGAGCCACACAAAGGACTGGGATGTGAGAGACGTCCTCGCTGTGAAATGGTTGAGACGTACGGCTGGAGATGTCCCTCAGATAAATCCAGGTTCAATCTGGGTCTCAGTCCTCTCCTGACGTCTGTCTATAATCTGACAGATGATTGACAGACACGGCTCGTGTGACAGCCACATGAGAGCGTCACATTTCAAAGTTACCATGTTGACTGGCTCGGAGCTGAACTTAGCTCGCTTTCTGGAACGGACATTCAGAGTTTCCCACATCTCAGGTTTATCTAACTCAGAGTTTTCCACTGATCCTTTGGATGGTTACATGTTGGTTTAAATGTTGGTTGGTTTACATGTTGGTCGGTTGGTTTAAACTTTGGTTGGTTCACATGTTGGTTTGTTTACATGTTGGTTGGTTTACATGTTGGTTTACATGTTGGTTGGTTTACATGTTGGTTTTAATGTTGGTTTGTTTACATGTTGGTTTTAATGTCGGCTCGTTTACATGTCGGTTCGTTTACATGTTGGTTTTAATGTTGGTTGGTTTACATGTCGGTTTGTTTACATGTTGGTTTTAATGTTGGTTGTTTACATGTCGGTTCGTTTACATGTTTGTTTACATGTTGTTTACTCATGTGGCCCCCATCAACAACCTAGGGTCTCATGTTGCTCCTGGCTACATTTTGAGAGTCTTGTGTCGCCTCCAATGAAGAAAAATTAAGTTGAATAAGTTCGATGCCTGAACTATTAAGATTTAGAATAAAATATTTACAACACAAACAAATAAATTAATTTAGATTGAGGTTAATATGGGCTCCGTGAGAGCAGTTAGCTCCGTTAGCCCTCAGCTAGCTCGGATCGCCCCGTTAGCGGAAAGTAAAACGGAACACTGACACCGGTACGGGTCTGGACGAAGGTACGCGGTCAGAGGTCAGAGGAGTTCTTACTGTGGATGTCAGGAGGAGGTTAAAGATAACCTGTTCTTCTCTGCAGCTCCATCAGTTCTGATCGGCCCCGATCCATAGAGGCCATGTTACCACAGCACAGCGCTGCATTCTGGGAGATATGACGGATATGGGGGCGTGTCGTATGATGCATTCAGGTCCGCTCGGAAATATCAGGACCAACAGCAGGTTCAACAGTTAATGTACTGGACCTCTATAGAACTTTTATAGTCTGCTTAATCACTAGAATCATATTACAAAACGAGTCAGCATCACCAACTCCACCATTCTACAATTCACACACTCACCCAGTCACCCACTCTACCATTCACCAATTCACACACTAACCCCCTCCACCATTCATAAATTCACACAATCACCATTTCAACCACTCTACCATCCTGCAATTCACCCACTCACCCACACTACCATTAACCATGTAACACACTCAACCACTCCACCATTCACCAATTCAGATACTCACCCAGTCCAACACTCTACCATTCACCAATTCACAAACTCATCCAGACCAACACTCTACCATTCACCAATGCACCCACTCTACTACCATTCTGCAATTCACATATTCACCAACTCCAGCATTTGACAATCTACCCACACTACCATTCACCTATTGACACACTCACCCAGTCATCCACTCTACCATTCACTTATTCACACACTCACCCAGTCACACACTCCACCAATCACCAATTCACACACTCACCCACTTCACCATTCACCGATTCACACACTCACCCAGTCACCCTGTTTCAGTTCCTGTGTATGTAGATGAAAAAAGACATCTCTGTATATATATATGTGTATATATATATATATATATATACATATATATATATATATATATATATATAAAATAATACATTTAATTTATAATGCACTTTACATTTGGATCAAATCTCAAAGTGCTACAAAGCAAAAGCAGATAAAAGCATCAATAAAAAATAAAATAATAACTATATAAAAGCCTTACCAAAAACCAGCAATGTTAATTAAGGTTATAGGTTCTGCTAAAAAGGAAAGTTTTAAGTCCTT
>VRLP01006485.1:0-28164 GCA_009660295.1 Lophius piscatorius
TTATATAGTTATTATTTTATTTTTTATTGATGCTTTTATCTGCTTTTGCTTTGTAGCACTTTGAGATTTGATCCAAATGTAAAGTGCATTATAAATTAAATGTATTATTATTATTATTATTATAGAAAATTATTTCCTGATATGCATATATATATATATATATATATATATATATATACTACTCAAAAGATAAAGGGAACACAAAATAATCACAGTGTAACTCAAAGTCAATCACACATCCGGGATATCAACCTGTTCATTTATGAAGCAATAATGTTTGTGAATCAATTTCACCTGCTGTTGTGCAAATGGGACAGACAACAGGTGGGAAGGAGAAAAAAATCCCAAACTGTTAAAAACAGACTATGAGGGTGGAATGCGGTCCGGACGTCCACAAGTGGGGCCTTTGCTCACAGCCAGCACCGTGCAGCCCGATTGGCATTTACCAGAGAACACCAGAATTGGCAGATCCACCATATGTATAGTAGTATATATATACTACTCAAAAAAAATAATTGAACACTTAAATCCCACATCACAGATCTGGAGGAATGAAATATTCCAGTTGAAAATGGATATTGTTTACATTGTGTAATTTGTTGAGAACAAAATAAAGTAAGAACGATCAATGGAAATCGAAATCATTAACCCATCGAGGACTGGATTCAGAATCAAACTCAAAATCAAAGTGGAAAAAGAAGATCCCAGGTTGATCCAACTTTTGTGAATTTCCTCAACACAACTCATAATGTGGCTCAGTACTGTGTATGGCCTCCAGGTGCCAGTATGCACTCCCTACAAAGTCTGGACATGCTCCTGATGAGAAGACGGATGGTCTCCTGGGGGATCTCCCCCCTGACCTGGATCAGGGCATCAGTCAGCTCCTGGACAGTCTGTGGTTCGACGTAGCGGCGGTGGATGTAACGATACATGATGTCCCAGAGGTGCTCGATTGGATTCAGTTATGGGGAACGGGCGGGCCACTCAATAGCATCAATGCCTTCGTCATCCAGGAACTGCTGACACACTCCAGCCACGAGGCCGGGCATTGTTATGCACCAGAAGGAACCCAGGGCCCACTGGACAAGCATACGGTCTGACAATGGGTCTGAGGATCTCATCCCGGTACCAAACAGCAGTCAGGGTACCCCTAGCTAGCACGTTGAGGTCTGTGCGGCCCTCCAAAGATATGTTTTCCCAGATCATGATCCACCGCCCAACAGGTCATGTTGAAGGATGTTGCAGGTAGCTGAACGTTCTCCACAGCGTCTCCAGACTCTCTCGTGTCTTTCACATGTGCTCAATATGAAACTGCCCTTTTCTGTGAATATGATAACAATATATATATATATATATTTATATATGAATATATATATATATATATATATATATATTTATATATGAATATATATATATATATATATATATATATATATTTATATATGAATATATATATATATATATATATATATATATTTATATATGAATATATATATATATATATATATATATTTATATATGAATATATATATATATATATTTATATATGAATATATATATATTTATATATATATATATTTATATATGAATACCAGTAAAATCATTTCCCAAATGACCACTGTCAACAACCATTTGCACTTGTAAGATTTATTCTCAGCAAGAACAATAATAAATCCACCATGTCTCTAATTGGATTTGTATGATTTGTTTTTTTTGTATGGAAAGATTTGTATGGAAATTATTTGAATATTTAAAATAGCAAGATATCTTTTTCATTTGCACCATACTAGAGGGCAGGTTTCTATGTATTCATGCAGAAAATTTTAACAGCATGGCTGGACAACGCACTGGCCTATAGCAACAGGTGTTTGCAATTTGAGCACATTTTTACTCAATAACCCATATCACACATTTAGTAGGATGGATGTGGAAACAGTTGCTCAACAGATGGACTAATGACTTTTTTGTGTGCTCATTTGGCCCACACAAAAAAAGCAAACACTCAATTGTTTCACTTCCGTAAAGGAACACACATCCATTTCTGGTCAAATGTATTAAAAAAGAAAAACACCAAAAACTAGCAAGACATATTCTATTACATAGAAGGTAAATGGAAAATGTAATTCGCCATTATATATGCAAAACAGTCCTCAGAGCTAATCTGCTCAGCTGTTTATGCTAATTAGTTTAATAGTTTTTGAGGTCAATCATGAGGTTTCTTTAATGATACACAAATGCAAATGGAAAATGGCAAGCATGATATTTTGATCTACTGTGGTTGTTTTCTGTTTAGACTAAAACATATTTACAGATAAAATGCATGATCCCACATTTGGTTACACCACATGAAGTGAAAAGAATGTTCTAGAGGAAATATGCAAGACCTCTCTTCCTCATTTGAGACATTAAATGGGTATTTCTCTATACCATTACATCATGATGAGGGAAACACACAGTACAGGGAAGTTCCAAATTATGTACAATGCAAGCAGGAAGCCCGAAGTTCCGTTCAAGAGATTACTGCAGATAATTACACAGATACTCATCAACGATTACAAAGACAGGAAGAAATTTTGAGGTGAGAATTAATGCTTGTTTTTTATCATTAGTTTGGTTTAAATGTTACATTTAATAACATCTGTACTTATCTTAAATCCCTGAAAGTTTGGTCTTTTTTCCCAGTGTTGTCTATGATGAATTTTTGCTTTACTCATGTCCATTTCACAGATTGTGAAATGTTATGAGATGGGCGATCTATAAGAAAATATATATTTTTTAAATTTAAAGTTATCATCACTGGCAGGGAATGTTTTGAGATCATACTGTATATACATAATTGCTACTGCGAGGGATAAAAACTGTCTATGGTTGCCAGCAATTTAAATTTACAAGTGCCACACCACTTGAACTCAATTGTAAATTAGGAGGATTCTCCTGATAGAGTGGAAACCATAGCAACTAATCTGTTAGTGAAGGCTTCTGTCAGAGAGAGGACATTGTTCAAGTGGAAAAGGTGAAATATCTACCGTCACTAACTTCATTTTTCACTGGGTTTTGTTTGAGTAAAACCATGCATGAGCACAATGAGGTTAATCTTTATTCTATCTTGTCAGTCCACAGAATGAACAGCTCCCAAACAGAAGAGGACCTTTTCTCCTGCTACAGTCCGTCAGTCATAGGCTACCGCTATGTTGCTGTCCTTTGGGGGTGTGCTGTGACCATCATTGGTACATGTGGGAACCTGATGACTATTCTAGCCTTCATCTTAAACCCACGTCTGAGGACTCGCTTCAATGTTCTCATCGTCAACCTGGCTGTAGCTGATCTTCTGTACTGCACCATACTCCAGCCCATCTCTGTTGACTCGTACCTACACCTCCGATGGCGCGGTGGTCCACTCTGGTGTCGCATGTTTGGCCTACTCCTTTTTCTCTCTAACTCCGTCTCCATTATCACCCTCTGTCTGGTGGCAGTCAGTAGGTATATCCTGGTAGCTAAAAGGGCTGTGTTTGACTGTGTCTTCTCTGACCGTGGTCTTACTTTACACATTATCTCATCATGGGCATTAGGCCTGGTCAGCTTTGGCCCTCTCTGGTATGTTTATGTATTTGTGCCACAGGTATGCACATGCAGCTTCCATCGGACCGAGGGGCGCCCTTACACCACTATCCTGCTCTTTTTCTACTTTTTTATCGGTTTAGGATGTGTTGGTCTATTCTACCTACTTATTTACCGACGTGTCCGGGTCGCATCACAAGCTTTACTCCGGTACAGGCTAAGTCGTAGGTCCTCCAGGAAAAAAACAGTCCCATCAGCACAGGGGACTGATGACAGTGGTGTACAGAGTAATACGATGAACACATGTAGCTGTGAGATCAGCAGCCAATCAAATCCATCTCCAGATAAGAATGACGGCCAGTGTGAAAAGGGCTTTGCCATGGCCCCAACTTCATCAACAGCTAATAAGCCTATCCCTGAAATCAAGCCCCCATCAAGTACTCCCTCAACAGCAGAGTCCTCCTCCCACTCAACAAATTCAGGAGATGATGGTGAATTTAAGCGTGTTACACGCATGTGCTTCACTGTTTTCCTATGTTTTGTGTTCTGCTTTGTACCCTTCCTCTTGCTCAACATATTGGACAAAGATAACCAAGCCCCACAGGTACTGCACATGTTCTGTGCAAACCTCACCTGGCTCAACAGCTGTATCAACCCGGTGCTCTACGCTGTAATGAATCGACAGTTTCGACAGGCCTACCATGAACTGCTCAGCACGGCTGCTGCGCCTTCCAACTGCCTTTTGACGTGGTGGCGAGCACTGAAATCCTAATTCCACTTATTTGAGATTTCCTCTGATATAAGAAAACTGTATGTAAATGTCTTTGTATGCGCAGAATTATAAAATGTTTGAAGTCATGTACCAGCATGTTAACACACTTAAACCTCCTCCTCCTCCACCGGACTAAGCTCAGCACCATGGGTTTTCTGTTCTGCTGTCCCTCGTCTGTGGAATGCCCTCCTTGACCGTCTTACATTTCAACATTTACAACATTGGTAAATAGAGTAAATAGGTCAATTTTATACATCATTTTGCATTACTATATATTTAATATTTGACTTTTTTCACAATTAATGACACAATATTTATATGGGCATTCGCAAATGCATGACATGACATTGCTCTTTTGGAGCCTGATGTCATGTATTTTGTTTAGGATCGAACATTACTTATTGGGGAAGACGACCAAATCTCAGAGTCAATATCCAAATTAATCCAAATATTAAAGGGAACAATTTATATTTATAATGAAAAAAAAAGAAAAAGAAAAAAGAATGTTGTGAGTTCCAAAGCCCATGTTGATTAACCATCAATCAAACAATCAATCTTTATTTATATAGCGCCAATTCACAACAACAGTTGTCTCAAGGTGCTTTCAAGAAAGACCAGGTTAAATGTATTATTATTATTAGACCAAACTCTTTATATAATTATCTACAGGGGCCCAACAAATTCCTCCGTGAGCAAGCACTTGGCGACGGTGGCGAGAAAAAATGCCTTTTAACGGCCAGAAACCTCGAGAAGATCCAAGACTCAGGGTGGATGGGCTACTGCCATGACCGGTAGACAGAGACAGAGACAGAGAGACAGAGGGAGAAGCAACGATATCAGCCACTATAATCCACTATGTAAAAAATAATAGTAATGTAACATTTAGCAGTAGTTTATGGGTAAATACTATTCAATAATAATTATAATAATAATAATAATAGTAATCATTATCATGATCATCATGTAATCAGTGGGCATCGAGCAGGTCCTCAGCAATAGATGCAGTCACCAACCATGTGACCTTGCAGTGTGAGAAAGCACAAAAACTCCAGGGAAGAAGTCAAATTAGTAATATGCATTAATCCGCTAACACGCATTAATCCAGGAAAATGCATTAAAGTGAGAGGTGTGTATAAAGACGGGCAGTGAGAGAGGAAGACAAAAAAGGTCAGTGTATCATGGGAATTCCCCCAGCAATCTAAACCTAAATCCGCGTAGCTAAGAGCTAGTTTATGCCCGTCTTAATTCTAAGCTTTATCGTAAAGGAAGGTTTGAAGACTACTTCTAAATGCAGTGGGGGTTTCTGTCCCCCGAATCTGGTTGGACAATATTGAACTATAAGCTCCTTCAGATATGTTTGTGCCTGACCGTTAAGAGAACCGATATGTTCTCTTAACCTGGTTCTGGTCGGCACACATGTAGCAGCGTTCTGGATCAGCTTAACGTGGTTAATATATGCACAAAGATGGTTTGAGGCTACTACGTATAGTTTGTGACAAACGCTTGGTACAAAAAATTATCCTTAATTATTATTAAGGACAGACACTCAGATGATTACATACCATAATTTTTATGTCATGGGACAGTAACTATTAAGTTAACATTAAGTTGGTAACAGGACAGTCATACATCAACATTTTATCAGTGATGATAACATTTCATTTTTATTCAAACGAACAGATTAATATAAACGCATATAAAACTTAAAGAGAAGAAGTGCAATTCTTCAGTGGTTTATCCCAGGCTGTTGGTTGAAACATTAGACAATCATGAAAGCGACTTGGGCAGTCGAAGCAACAAACTCTTTTCAACATTTTACCTACAGCTTGAAAAAAGTTTAGCTTAAGCAATTTTTGACATTGTTATAGGGATAAAATGGGATTGCACAGGTTGTATTCTATTTATTTAAAATACCCACAGATATTAAAATGCAGATTGCAAAATCTTATCGTAAGTGTTATTAAAGATTGTTATTTTGCAACTATAGAGACCACGTTTTTATGACAAGAGTGTTTAAAAGAAACTCGAATGATCAATGATGCAGTGGTTTGGATAAAAATTCACAACAAAGGCTTATTGGACATACTCCCAATAATGGGGTTAGCCGTTGAATTCCTGAAGACTGAAACCAGGCAGTCCCTGCTCATCATGCAAGCCACCAGAGTCATGAAAAAGATTAGGGTTATTGAGATACATCAGTAAATCGTCTTCCGGTGTTACAGCACAGCCAGACAACATGGGATCAGGGTGATACATTTCCAGTTGTGAGCTGAGATGACGAGGATTCCCGTTTTGATCTGAGAGCAGAGAAAAAGGAAATGAGAGAGATACTGTTTCTGCTCTAGGAATTTGCCGCAAATTCATGGTAGTGCAAACACTGTGGATATGGCAGAGACAAGAAATTAAGATGTACAATGAATGTAAACGAAGTGTCCAAGGGAATTGATGCCCCAATGTGCTAATGTGTATAAATCATGCCCCCTATCATAACACATACTTTACTACAAAGTAACCACTTTGAAACAGAAGTGCATAAAACAGGCCCAATTGTAGCAGAATAACATCAGAATGACATCAAAATTGGCCAATGTCATGTGTAAAATAAACTAAACGAGGCAACCTATAATGAGATGCAAACATTTAGGACCAATATTAATAATGCACCAAATGTTTCTGAATTCTAACCATTGGTTTTTGAGGAGATATGGGCAGACTATGCCTGTTCCATTTGTGCCAAGGTACGGAGGGACAAGTAGACGAATGTGTAACCCCATATATCTTCTTTGTGGAGGTTGTAAAAAAAAAATGAAACCATTTTGGTAGAGGAATCAGCAGGATGGTAAGATTCTTGGTTTATGTTTGATTGACCCCTTCTTTCTATTTATGAACTCAATCAGATTCCTCCTTTGGGATGAGTTTTCATTTTTGCTGACTGAATTAAGATGAGATAAGATAAGATAAACCTTTATTAGTCCCAAAACAGGGAAATTGCAGCGTTACAGCAGCAAGAGCATGTTACAGAATAACATTATGTATAATTAAATTAAATTAAATTAAATTAAATGTGCAGTTGAAATTGGATTTTCTTGTGAACTGGCTCCTCCTTCTCAGGCAGGAAAAGGTCAATGGACTGAAGAGCACGAGCAAAATTAGAGACAGCAAAGCAGTCAATCAGAGAAGTGCATCAGAACAACCACAATTCTGACAAAATATGGTTGTGCCGTCATCATCACCTCTCACCGACACTTATGACCCATTAGAAGTTTGATTTGATTTGGAGAGACATTCTGGGTGCCTATCTATGCTGCACCCTTGCTCAAATCATTGTCCAGCCACCTGCCCTAACAGTCCAGTGAGGAGGAGGGGGGGCTAATCTACAAGTAAATTCTACTAATTGAAAGTCGTATGATTTGTTTATCCACACGGTTCTTCCTTGTCCTAAACTACACTCTTCCACGAAATTCTAGGGGGGGAATTTTTTTCTTTTCGTAATCCTGCTGACAGACAAATAAAGAAGGGTAAAGAGTACAGTTTTACAGGTAAAGAGTTTCTGAGCCAATAGTATTTGGGGTTGATGGTGGTGAATCAAGTGCATTTCCAAAAAATACCATAACTGTTACCATACCCATATTGGTACATGGATCTGCATGCAACAATGAGCAATATTTACTAGAAAAACTGATCTACCAATACATATTTTGAATCCCTAGACTAAATATTCATAATATATTTTCAATGATGTTATTCATTGGATGTAAGAAGATTTGTTATTACTACAGAATTCCTCTTTGTATTACATAAACTACAAATACCATTTCAATGTCACCTTTTATTTCAATGTTAATAATATACTCATGGTAATTTTTTCAACATGTAACCTATGTGCTGTTTTATTTTAAGGGTTTTGAAAAAATATTAAAAGACATGCACCAAGCAATATGTTATAGTGCCCATGGAACAGAAGGTAGAATCAGAATGTTCTAAAATTGAATGAACATGTTAGTAAGCATTTTACTTAAACCAATCACTTCCACACCTGTTAGATTTTAAATACAAACAGTAGAAAGAATACCCATGTTTGAAGTTCAACAATTTCATAGTTTTCATGTGAAATCTATCTAAACAGCATGACAGCTACACTAAAAGAACAAAACAGAGCAACACAGAGGCTAGAGATGACGGGAAAACGATTTGTTCGATTAGAGTTCAGCGGGACGGGACAACGAGTAGAACCATGACTCACCAGCTGCCTCTTCACACAGGCCATTCACTTGCTCCAGGCACTCATCCTGTCCCATGTCGGAGGACTTGGGTGACAAAGCCTCCAGTGTGTTCCTACATGACCAATGACACATTTAGAATAAAAAGGGCCATCTTGTTTGAAGTCGAAAAAGGAAGATTCTGATAATCAGTCTATAGAAAGTGACAAAATAAAAAACATACTCACTCCTTTGAAACAAAGACCAGCCTGGTTTTGATGTACTTTACGTAAGGACTGTCATCTGAAAGTCAATAGGTTAAGATGTGATTCAATGTTGAGGCGTGTGACAGATTATCAAAACAGCGCTAGGTTATCTTTGACTACTACAAAAGCCCACTGAAAGAAAATTAACAAAAGCATCAAGTGACATGTCATTGTGATTTCAAGGTTTGTTTTGTTTGTTTGTCTGTTCATTTTCAAAACATTTAGGTAACAACCAGAACGTGACATTTGATGGTTTTACCTCCGATCTTTTCACAGTAGTATTTCCCAAAAGCCTCATCTTTAGGGATGTTAGGATATAGGTAAAGAAGAGGGTTTTCTGGAATGTTTTCAGCTTCTAAGATCTGGAAATTCCTAATAATTTCAGGGAAAGGGATCTGTGACAGGTCTTCTTTGGTGAAAGGCTGGACTGCCTTTATGTCAGGTTCACCTAAAAAAAGACAGAAAGATTATTCAGAGCAGAACAGAAAATGTGTTTATTTACCATAATATCCATCCATCTTATCTTTTACATGGTTAATGGGGGTAAACCCTCGACATGTTGCCAGTTCATCACAGAGCTGAATTAAATCACTCACATAGATAGGCCTCAGGTGTAGATTAAAAGGCAGAACCTTCCTGCGATGAGGCAACAGTGCTAACACAGCACAACAATGCCAACCCCCAAACTTAACTGAAGTTAATAAAGTTTCTATCTATCCATGTAACGCAGGGCCACCCCTGGTCAATTTTGTCCCATATGCGAGAATTTGGTTGAAGATCCAATTTTAAGCAAATATAAATTGATGTAAGACCATAAATTCAAACTTTTAAGACCACCAGTTGGTCACCTTGATGCTGATATTCATCAGACATGAATGCAGAGTCAAGAAAAGCATGTTAATAAACAGCTGAGAACGACAATAGACAAAACTGTCTCTGGAATATCCAACTCAGTTAATTTCCAGTATGAGCGGTCACAGAAAATGAATGAATGGTTGAATTAATGACTGTCCAGAACAAGTTGTAGCTAAGCCTTTCCTACTCTCTCTACTTAGCATCGTGATGAACTTGAGTTAAATTATGTAAATTTATGTATTTATGTAAATAACTTTTAGACTTTAATAACATTCCTGCAGGTGAAGCTCTGCATCTATCTATCTTTCGCGCACTCACTCCTTCTTTCTCCCTCTATATTGGAGCAGCTGAGTGGCACTCTACGTGTATGGGCCGTGGTACAAAAGTTATTTACCACCACACATTGCCCCCAGCTGATGTTGCCCACTTCAACCATGATGCCCTAAGCAAGCGCCTGCTCTACCACAAAAACATTTTTTGACATTTTGTAGAAAAGTTATGAAAAGCTATCTTACCAGTTATGGTGGTTTCCAACCACGAGAAGGTGATTGCGCCAATAACACTTTCACTGAAGCGCAACAAGAATGTGCCTCTCTGTGTTTTCTTTAGGAGGGACTTCTCTCTGCCTTTGCTTACAAAACCCATGATGTGGCTGCATGACAGATGACAAGTTTCACATGAGACAAGTAACTCCCATTGCCCAGAAATCCCAGTTTCAAGTACTCTGTAGTGCATGCAGTAAAAACGTACCCATCCTTCCAGAGGTTTTCAAGGTATTCTTTCACCATCACCAATATGCCATCAAACCACACCCAAAAAGTGTCAGGGGAATTTTCCTACAATACGATGAGTTGTGAAAAGGTCATCATTGCATAATATTTTCATGCTAGCTGTACAGTAATGCTCAATGTTTAAAAAAATATATAAATTATAACGAAGATGAAACTGAGGTATACAGTTTGTTTATAATCCCTATTTACAGAAGGGATAAATGTTAAGAGGGAAGTGGTTGGGAAGTAAATGCTTGTCAGCTGACATGTTTTTAATAACTTTGTTGAAGGTTCTCTATACATATAAGAATATAAAGTAATTTACATGTAATCATTGCTGTGTGCCACCAAAACAGCAATGGATTGTCACAAAACCTTAAGATAAATAAAGGGATAGTCAAAGTCATGAGACAAGTTTACAAGAATGAATTAAAATTAGATGAAAATTAAGTAAAGCTACAGTGGTAAAAAAATAAGTGATTTGCAAGCACTCCTAGTTTACATCATGGAGTCAATGGCCAAAACAAAATGTAGCACATAAAAAATAGAAAACCTATTCAAAATGAGATTGTAATCAAAGCATAAATGTTGCCGATACGATCAATGGCACGGTGACACCAAGGGGAGAAGTCACCAAAATGTAAGATATTTCAAGTTGTTATGTTTAAAGTTTATGCCTCAAATCATTCATTTATTTTGAACCGCTTATGCTGTTCAGGGTGGCGGGGGGCAGGAGCCTATTCCAGCTGACATCGAGTAAGAGGCAGGGTACACCAGGGACGACTTGCTAGTTCATCAAAGGGCCGATACATAAAGACTTACAAGCACTAACACTTACACTCACTCCTATGGGCAATTTTAGTGTCACCAATATTGAATGTTTTTGGACTGTAGGAGGAAGCCAGAGTTGCCGGAGAGAACCCACGCAGACACGGGGGAGAACAAACAAACTCCACACAGAAAGGCCGGCAGAGGGGTATTCATACCCAGTACCTTCTTGCTGTGAGGCAGCAGCGCTAACCACTGCGCCACCGTGCCGCCTCAAATCATTGCTACGGAAAATTATTTTTCCGTATCAATGATCTCTCAGTAAGGACAAATTGATGCAGATTTCTCAATAATGTCTGAGTTATTGCCAGGCTCAGAATTCTAATACACAGAATGAGTAAAACAACAGTATTACAATCTTGAGAGAATGATTATTGCAAAGGCACATCATTACCCCTGGTTTAGGAGAAATTGACGCAGATTTTACCATTAATGTCTGATTTATTGCCAGCCTCAGAATTCTTAGGATTCAGAGTTCTTACCTTGCTAAATTTTGGCCATGCTACATTACAGTTGTTATAGTTCTCCATCTTTCCTGGTGAGTTAGAAAAGAGATAAAGTATAAGTCAACTCTTACTCTGTGCCATAAACATAATCAAAAACCACAAAGGATGCTGGTCTACAACGCAAAAGTCCTGCTGGGTGTGTTCAAAATTTTAATGTAATACCAATTGAATTATTTTCCACAGGAGATAAGCAAAAGTAATGAATATAAATTAAACAGCTGTTGCAAAAATAATTGTGTTGTGAGAGGTTCCTATACATTCAAACTAAGATTGACATTAATCTAACGTGTAACAAATTCAGGCCAAGGCGTTTCCCGATATTATGTTTGACTCACGTGTGATTTATGATATATAACATTGATGCCGTTCATCACCATAAGCAAGAACTAGGCCTTAACTGTCGTCCCCGACAGCAAGGGTATATCCCCTAAAAGCCCACGATCCCCGAATTGAACTCCTCAAATAAAATGAGACTCATTAATAATCAAAAACACTCCATACTGACTCAATTTAACTTTTTCAATGAAGTCAGCAATACACTGTAAGATAAGATACCAAAGTGACTCAATAATGAAGATAAATACAATAAACTATTTTTTCTGATTTTGGTAATGAGACGAGGGAATTCCTTGAGTCAATTCATATGAGCAATACAATTTGAAAATGATCCATGAAATATTTTTTAGTTACAGCATTAACTCCAAGGATCTGCGGCATATGCAATGACTATTCCATAATATCCCCAACTTTTCAGGAATGAAAGATAAACTGAGGTAGAACAAAGAAGCAGGATTTACCAAAAAGTTTGTGTGCAATCATCTCAAGCTGATCATCATTCAGACCACGTTTAGTGGCAGAGAGAAACTGCCAGCTCAACATCTCTGCAAACTGCGGCCAAGTAGCAGCAGGACAATTTGCAAAGAATATAACATCCTGGAGAAACAGAGACACATTAACATTAATTTCCAATTCATTCTAACAACGCAACAAAATGACAAAATGTTATGATGTGTTTTGGTTGTTCGGATCTCTCACGTGGGTGTCGTGACTGATCATGTTGAACCACAGGACCGATGCCCAGGAACTCTGCTGTTGGCTTGAGTTGGAGATGACAACCACGGGAAGGGAAGAGGTCTGGGTTGTCCGCCGAGGAAAAAACATTTTTAATTTGGTCATATTTCCATATTAAAACAATAACACCATGATAGATTTTTTTACAGAATACATTTAGGTTCATGCATTTTTAATGACAAGTAACTCAGATACTGCACCTTCAACTCAACTGACAAGCCTTTCAGTTCAAACACAGTTTCAAAGTTGATGATGTGCAACTCCTCTGTGACACTGAGAGAAATCTGTCAATGTCAAAAAACACAAGCAGATCATTATTTCATTTATCACATTAGGTTGACAAACAATGGATTTTCAAAGGATAGAATCACAATACTTTGTGGCAAGAAAAGTTCGATGGACCAAGATGGACCAAGAACAATTAAAATGTATATTGATAATGTTATCTTAAAAACGATTAACTTAAAAATGAACCGTGTTACCTCATTGCCATTACATGAAAAAAAAGATTTTATCATTTAATTTAGTTTTAAAGAAGAAAGATTGTCACTGCTCAGAGTCTTGATTCTGAATGGATGAATTGGGTAAAAGTGACAACACAAATGGTATCTTCAGAGTTGCCAAAGTCAACTCACATCGTTGACTCCTTTCCCACCAGCGCCTGACTTCTGCTCCTTCAGAGTCTGCAGACAAATAATAATACACAAAATGAGTAAAACAACAGTATTGCAACCTCGAGAGAATGAATGATTTTTGCCAGTGCACATCAGTACCCTTGGTTTAGGAAAGATTTATGCAGATTTCTCCATTAATGTCTGAATTATGGGCAGCTTCTAAATCTACCAACAACTCCATCAAACTCTCTCAGTATCTCTCAAATACTCTTTCGTCTCCTGCTTATTCCACTTCAGTCTCTGTTCCACGCACTGAACCACATCCATCCCCAAGGAAAATCAAAAAAATTAAAGGAACAGAGGCAGCAATAGTCACATTGGGACGTAATTACTCAAACGGCTTCTTATTTTATTTTATTTTAAATGCTGCAAACACAAAAATTGAATCACTTCTAGGATATCCCAAAACCTACCTCTGGGTAAAATTTCATGCAAATGCATCCTGTAGTTTTTCCTTAATCTTGCTCACAAACAATCAAACAAGCAGACAAAAAAGCAAACAGACAAACACACAAGGTTGTAAACATAACCTCTTTGGCGAAGGTTATGACAAAACATACATCAAAGCAGTACCAATCACCAAGAAGGAGCTTTTTTTTAATACATTTTACCCATATCATAAATAATATCAGCCAAATCCAAATGAAAATGCCCAGCATGGACCACTTATGATGTCCCACCACTATGAACAACTATATCATGATCCGATCATAATAACACAGATCCCAAAGTGTGGTAAATGCCCTGGAAGCAATGACAGACTAACAGATTAGAGAAAATGTAGTTGACAGGGTTATGCCATACATACACAAATACACTCTGCCTTCCAAATTTCCTACAGATGCAATTTCAATAGATTTCATGTAAAAAACATAAAGCAGCTGATTGGGTCCTCAAAGGAATAAATAAACTTAGATTGGCACCGACTGTGGTATTATACAAGATGACCTAGTGGATACAATGAATGACTTTTCTGCCAGTGACACATATTGAAGACCTGTAGATGCTACTTGTTGACAGTATATATATATATAGATTGCCCTTTAGTTTAGCTGTTCAAATCCTGTGAAATGTTTTTCCTTGTTAAAATCGTAATAACTTACGAGGTGTCTGAAGTCTGCCACCATCCCTCCACTCTGACTCTCTGCCATGTTTAAGGCCTTGGTTGTGGTCCCCATAATGTTAAAACGTCGATATCTAACAACCCACCAAGGGAGGAGCAGAATAACAAAAAAAAGTTTGAAGCTCATTTGGAATTCAAACTTTATTTTGAAACTGAAGTTGTGCAAAAAATACATATAAATAATACTCACCCTTTGACCTGGGGAGCCTCCCTATTTTCGCAGTGAATCAAAAGACAGCAGTTACCAAAGAGGAGCAACAGAACATCATTCTCAATTGTTAGAAGTCAAAGGCTCGTGTTGGCTCAGTGTTTAGTAAGGGTAACTCAAACTGCGGAGGAATCTCACCTGTCCATGGATACGTTCACTTTCATCGAGTGGTTAAGCTCAGGAAACTTCACAAGAAGTCTGAAAATATCAAATGAAGTTAAACTCTGCACATTATGAGGAATGTTTAGATATCAGTAAAATGTGAAAAGTAGGAAAATAGGAACATGTTACACTGTGGAAATACACAAGTTGGATAGGTCAAAGCCACATTCTCCAGCTGCTGTAGTGACAATGCTGTGAAATTCAGACCACCACCTACCCCAGCAAGTGACAAGTTTTGTTATGGTGATTAGGATTGACTTTATAATTTGATTAGTTCGTCTGATGTTAAGGCCACATCGGTATAAATAAACTCTAACCAAAATATTCCTTATATAAATGAGGTAATATTTTAAGCATTTATGCATTTGTAAATGGGTATGTGTTTGGTTTCGGAACAGAAAAAAAGACGGCATCTGTCCTCTCAGTCCATAATGGCACAACATCGAAGACAACAAAGACATTTGAAGACAACATCGTTGTCTTCAAATGTCTTTGAGTGTCTCTCATCCTTAAGATACAGATGGACTGCTGAGTCCTGTCTGGAGACACTGTCACTTCTTTGCTGGACCAAGTGCTTGCCCTCCTCTCTTCGCAAATCCATGCATTCCTCACTGCATAGACCACATTGCTCAAGGATGTTTTATATTTTGGGTGAACCAGTTTTTGTTTGAGGTGTTGTTGGGTTTGAAGTGAAGCAGCATGTTGTTTAAAGATGATCCTTCATAGTTTCTGAGATAGTCCAGCCACATATGGAGTAGCAACATTGTTGCACCTGTCCTTCTTTTCCTCTGTAGAGTAGCCCTTCTGAGTTTTCTTAATGGGAGCCCAGTTAACACACGTTTCAGAGTTTCCTTGATATGTGTGGGCTCCCTTTCTTTCTTATCTTCAATGTTGAGGCTACAGTCAACTTCAATGAGTACTTTACAGTCCAAGAAGTCCATAACTAACACGCAGTAGATTTGCCAAGATAAAGCTGAGTTGTCAATGGCCTTCTCCTTTTCCCACTGTAGTGAGCAGCGTTCTTGTAGACATTTGAAGGATCCTTTTTCCGCACCTCATATGTACAATTGTCACTGACCAGAGTGGTTATGTTGGTGTGGTAGTAAATTGACTTATAGACTTGACAATACTTCACTACCCACCCGCCAGTTAGAATGGAGGAAACCTCTTGGATGCGGGGAAACATGACTTGATTTGTCAAGTCTTGTCTGTACCCTCTGCTTCAACATTTGTGGATATGTGGCATTATCTGGATGAATGAAAATCTACGCAAACAACCCACTGGTCCTGCTGAGTTCATCCTTCATATCATGTACGTAGAAAGATGGCGAGTCGCCAATTCTTTTCACTGTACAAAAGGAAAGCAAATACACTGACACTCCCTCTCCCATCTTGTGGAGCTGCCAATATTTGTATTTAGATTTTTAATGTGTCCTATGTATACTTGTAATCTCATTACACAAATCTGGAGATTATGGCATAGACTGTATCACCTGGGAGAGATTAAGATGTTTTGGAATTACTTTTTCCATCCATCTTCACATACATCTAAGGGTCTGCACATATAGGTCATGTTAACGGCACATAGTAAAAGTTTGTAATAACACTTAACTAGTATTGACGGATATTTTGGTGTGGCACACTGACCTGGTTTTTACAGAAAACTGGACGGTTGTTCGGAGCACCAGTGGTCCTTTACCCAGAGGCATTGATGGCTGTGTCTCAACCACAAAGGAACTTCAAGAAAAATAACAATAAAAAAATATAAAAAAATAAAATAAAGAAAAATAATATTAATAATGACAATACTGGGAAAATTAACAAGAATATTATAAGAGAATGTAAAATTAAATGCTGAAAGATTATTCCTAAAGAGAGACCTTTTTAGTAAGTCTTTCAAAAGAGAATCTGCTCTCCTCTGTAATGCAGGTTTTTTGGCCTTCACTGGATCGTTAGCATAGGACACTTTCTCTACCAGCTCCTCCAGCTTCTTTAGAAACTCCCGCACTTGGAACAGACACACGGCCACACATGTGAACCTACAAAACATAAAAAAATAAAATATTTAAAAAAACAACTATCAACCTCTGTGGTCATAATGATGTTGGTATTTATTTATTTTATTTTATTTTATGAAAGAGAAATAAATGTACAGGGAGATTATTGATAATGCTTTTAAGATCAAACATTAAAAATGTTTTAATGTGATTAACATGCCAATTCTCTAGCTGATCCAGACAAACATTGAACGGAGCTCCAATGCAGGCTTTCTGCTGCCTCCTCTGGCACTCCACTAGTTCCTTCTTCAACAATATATCCATCAGGTCCTTAGTCTTGTCCAGGATCTTACTTAGGTCTGAGAGTGTTCTCTAAGAGGGGTATTTGTATGATAGTATGAGACAATAAAAAGTGAAGAAAAACATATGAAAAGAATTTAAGTGAATAAATTTAGATATTCCAGATTATTAGTATTGATGTAAACTCCATACCTTTCTACATTCATCCAGTTTGTTTATAAGAGACTGAACAACTTTCTTCACATCCTTGTCTTCCACAGCTGCAGAATAGTTTACACGGTAAAAAAACAAAAACATAAAAGACAGGAGATAGTATATAGTTGTAATTTTGTAATGTAAATTAAAACCACGTATGGATATTTGTGTGAATGGGGAAAGGCTTGCTCGTGTTGTAAAGCACTTTGATTGGTATAGCAGACTACAATAGCGCTGTTTGTAGTCCATCTACCATTTACCAGAACTTTTTAATCTGCTCACCCTCCATCTTGTATATTTGGTATTTAAAATCAAATTCATCCTGCTGTTCCTCCAGACAAAACATTGAGTGTTCCAAGCACTAAATCACAGCAGGAAGAAAAGAAGTGGAAAGGTAATATACATCACCCTCAAAACACAATAAATTCTTGAAAACAAAAGACAATGTAATCTGTACCTGCACTTCATTCCTAAGGCCAGAAATTTTAAGTTCAATGTCCTGCTGGTCGCTTATCTCCATAGCTTCCTGCTCGAAGTGCAAAACCTGGACCTGAGAAAAAGGCAAGGAGCCAAAAAGCAGGATAGAACGTTTTTTACAGTTTAATACTGGTATCAGTGCTTGGTGGAGAATCTTGGCTTTTTAGCCCATAGGGTGATTCTTGTAAAATGCATACTCTACACTTGACCCTTCTTAAAATAGGTCAGAACCAAATAAACCTTTTAGAACAGCTAAAAAAACTGACATACATTTATGATGGCTATCCATGCTAGAGATCGAGGGATGTATTCTTTCACTAAGTCATGCTGTATACTCTTCTGTCATGCTGTACAGACAAAAATGTAAATGAATTAAGTGACCATTTGATAAAATATTTGTTTATAAAAACACAAAGAAATAAATGCCATTTTAATATAAATGAAAACGGCACACAATTTGCTTTTTATTTAATTGCCATATTGACTGTCAAGGTCAGTCCCATCCATTAAGTGTAACGTGTGAGTGAATTTCTGAATTCATACTCCAAACCTGATCAGCCAGATCAGCACTATCCAGTATTTCCTTCTCTTTGTTCAAAAACCATAGAATCGTTTTGGCCAAGGCGCATGGCTCCTCAAGGTCTTTCTGAAAGGGAAGAGAGGTGGGATGATTGTCAGGGTCAAAGTTTATGACTTTAACTTATTGTAAAAAAGACAGGAAAAGGGGGGCGGAAACACATACAATATTGATTATTCCTTCTTGCGCTTTCTTTACAATCTCAATACTTTGGGGTAAATAGAGACAGCTATTTACTTATGAGGAAATCAACAACCACGGTTACAATCATTACAGACCTCAAAGTCAAAGTTGTTGTTTTTTTGTCAGCAAACAAAGGTGTCATCGAATTATTTTGATTTCCACAATTCCCGTTCACACAAACCTGTAAATTCTGTTTATGGCGTCTAATGTTATGCTGTAATAGAAGGAATGACTCCTCCAGGGCAAAGCGGCTATGTTGGATATCCAGATTTTCCAGCAGGGCTTGAAACTGCACCCTGGCAAAATCATGATCATGTGCTGCTCGGCGCCTATAGAACAAAGAAGAAGATATAATACGAGTATTTTACAAACAAGGTACTTTCTTAATTCTGGTATAATGTACTAAAGTATACAAGGGGCAGAAAGTAGCGCTTAATTACCAATCCTGCCTCTCTATCCAGGCTGACAGGTAGTGTCGAACATCCATAGGCAAACCATCCCTGTTATAGAGCTCATCCAGCTGCTGCTGGTACACAACAGCTAACTGCCTCAGTCTTTGCCACTGAGCCATCCTTATGCTAATCAGCAAAAATCCAAGATGCACATAAACAATCTGCGTTAATGGAGGACCAAAGAGGAGGTTCCTGGATGTGGTGAAATGAAGAGGAATGAGAGGAAATGTAGTTGGTTGGTATGACAGAGAAAGATGCAAAGGACAGGGCAAGATGGATAAAGATCATCCACTGTTACAATGCCTAAAGGGAACAGCCGATGGAATAAGTAAAAAAAAATACATATATGAAAAAGATATTTATTAAATATATTAAATACAATAATTTCACGGTGAATGGTAAAAAAATGACAAGTTTCTACAAAAGTTAATATGTTAAGAGAAATGATCTGTTTAAAATTAATTTTAAAAAGTTTAAATGCATGGATGCTGAAAATACACATGGTGGTAGATATTTACTTAATTATTCATTTTTACTCGAGATGAGGAATTACTTATCTAGTTATTGCGATAACACGACAATAAATAAATCTGCCACCATGGCCGTTCTCGGCTTCCGTAAAGATTAATGGAAGAATGGTATGAGAAAATACCTAACAATACGAAATACCTTCAAAGCAGATGATATACATCTTTGCTAACAGTGTATGAAGAACTTAACAACCAGAAAGCACCAAAAAATGTCAAAAAAAGAAAGTTGTTAAATGGTTGTTAAACCTTATACATATAAATACCTGACAGACTGTGCGTGGATATAGTTACCAATACACCAAGAGCAAGCCCACAAAATGACAGGTTGTAAACATTATAAATTGCACTTCTATGCATATTTTAACACATCGAGTATGTACTACTATAATTGCACATGGTAACATAAACGTAATAGTTGTAGATCTAGTGCTTGATTCTGTGTTTTCACAAGGAGTGCATTTTATTCGTTTTCGAAGGTTAGCTCTTTCAAAGGCTGCCAGTTATAAGCACAGACAAGACTCGAGCCATACGCAATAACACATTTACCCACCTGACTTTAACCAACCAGTCCGAAGCCACATACTAAGGTCTTAATGCCCGGTATTTTAAAGCTGGCGCACAGCTATCTATATTTTTTTTCGTGTAACTAACTAGCTAGATCCACTGTTTTTAGGAAAACATAACATCTACCGATAAAACACGTAAATGTTACTTCCTCTAACTGTTTCATTCCGTGGCCAGTTTGATTGGATACCCTCATGTCGATCCTAAGTATTTATACGCAGCTAAACACGGGCGCCATTTCTGCTCAAACCAACGTCTCTTAGCATAAGTTCGGAGCCGAAATGTATGTCTGCCATTGCGTAGTTTCCACAAAACATGGTAGCCTGCACGTCATTGGTCAATACTGATACTAAAATGGTGTGTTTTATTGGTTAAGGGAAAACGCCAATCGACAGTTTGGGAGGGTGGTGCGAGAAATAGAAACTTAAGAGTCCTATCTGTTAATTTCCTGAGAAATGATTGTGAAACTCAGGAAGGAAGAATGTGATGCATTTGTAGTCGGATCCATAAGCAACGTCAGCAGGGTTTAGTCATCAAATCAAGACGCTATCAAATGGTGATTGATGAAGGCATGAATATCTTACATTTTATGCATTGGTAACAATAGTGTAGGGATGGTCTGAAATTTGATCCCAATTGTAACTGATGCATTTGACTTAGTCCACCAATAATTACAAAATATTGACGTGGACGCTGACTGTGGAGAAAAAAAGCCAAATGAGTTCTAATCCTACACTCACATTGCACTCTGTCAGGAATCGGATACATTTCTTGTCAAGGACCATCTATGAAAGAGACCGAAATCAAAATTAATAAGATGAGCCTATTCTCTGTGTGCTGCTTTGTGATGAACTGGCACAATGTCCAGGGTGTAGGCCTAATCCACCTATGAGGTAATGTCAGCTGGGAAATGACCGTCAGATTGATATTAATGTTAATTTCATTAGCCCTCGATCCACTGCCATTAAAAAATAAATCTAACCGTATATGAAATAAGTTATAATACCAATATGGTCAAAAATATTGTTATCCTTCTCTGATTGAATTTTGGCTTGTTGACAAAATAATTTAAAAAATGGTACATGATATTAAAAGTAGAAAAGTATATTTGGATATAGAATATTTGGTGCAGCTATAACTTCTTGCATAGTTTGTTGTTGTATTAGTCGTGTGGGGACTATTTCATATACACTTAGTTTATGTACAGCACGACATTAGGCCTAAAGTGGAGTAGGCCTTCACCCTGGACCAGCATAGGTTTGATTGATCATTTTCCCATTATCCCATTATTATCCCATTATCTGTCTACGTGGAGAAAGGAAAGTGGAGTGCGCGCGAACCAGCAGCATGCAAGAACTAGATGGGTGGAGAGGGTCATATTTAAAGACAGCAGCCGACGGTGATTAGGGGACGATGAAGCTAAGCATGCAGGCGTGTCAGTGCTTGGATTGATGTGGCTGATGGTGCTAGGCTAAGCATGCAGGCGTGTCATTGATAGGACGGATTAGGCTACCTGAAAGGGTTCATCTGATATCAATTAATTGCCCATGCCATGAAGCAGGTAATTGAGACCAAGCATGTGTGTAATATAACAGTGGAATGAGCAGTAATTGTGGCCGTACTGTGAGGATAGTCTTTCTGACTGAGCTTTTGTTAGATCTACATACAGTGAAGGTGGTTCAGGTAATAGTCAAGTGCACACACTTGTAGTAAAGCCATATTAAATCTATGTTCACATTAGGAGCCTCGTTGTTCTTTCTGTTTTTATTTATCACTCAGATCCCCTGATGTTTCTATGTTTATAGGTCACATTCATAATTACAAATTACCTGTTTCCAGCACAAATGTGAAACATCATTCCTTTAGAAATAAGAGGCATAAGCATTATTTTCACTTGCATTTTACTTTACTTTACTTGCATCAACAACATCCGATAAAGGATACATGGCAGGCATTTTCTTTTCTTTTCTTCTTTAGATAATAATTAGTCAGCATTAAAGGGTGTTTTTTCATCTAACAGTAAATTGTGTATTAATAATCATACTTTGAAAATGTATGTATTCCGATTTCATAGAATCAACATAAATCTGTTGATTATGAAAATAATTCAATTTAATCAATTTTCAATTGAAAAATATGAAGAAGGTTTAAATGTCTCACACTGTAGGGCAACCAAATTGGTTAAAATTAATGAGATAGCTTCACATATAATTTTCAGGAAATGGCAAGAGAAATGTATTTGAAACACATAAGGTTTATTAGAACTATTACACAAATATAAATGTTACTGCTTTTATTCATGTTTGATGAAAAATATGTATCACATTAAGTTCATTACTTTGTTTGTGTTAAAATTATGGAATCCAAAGGCGTGGACATTTTACACGTAATTAAAATACATAACCCTAAATATTAGGTGTTTACATTTTTTGACTGTACATGTGTGGTTTTCAACATTTTTCTACACTCACACCTGAATTTAAAAACTTAAGTTCAATATAATTAAGATTACGTTTCTATTAAAAATAGAAAATGGTTTGACATTTATCCCCAAATGACAACTTAATTATCAAATATTATCCATACGACAACACAGTCGATATGAATGTGGACTTAAGTGCTACAATATCAGTCAATGAACACAGATTTATTCAGTACAATTCCATTACATTTAATACAACATGTTTATTTTGTTGGTTTCATTTAGTTACACCAGAGGTGAGAATATATCTCTGACATGAGGAAAATGGAGCAATAATGAATAATGAATGCATACTCTTCATTACATGTCACTCATAAACTAAATAACTTAAATGTACAGATTAACAGGCATCATTCTCAGCTAAGAATTATTATTCTGCCATTCTGTGCTTACATGCATGTAAATAAAAAAATATATTTTTCCCCATCCAAAACAGCTTATTATAATAAATGTAATATTGTTCTCCATATCGTTTAGATTATAACCAGTCCCTTCAACCAGTAAACAAACATAGTTCCCATTCCATTGCATAAACTAATTATAACAAAATTATTATTTTATCCTTCAACCTACAATGGTGACGACACCCTCCTCCCAGCTGAACTGGTTCACCAGCATATCATCTTCCTCCTTCATCGAGTTGAGCAAGTATCGGACACCAGCTTTCACGCCAGTCTTCACACCTGCACCAAGGGCGTAGCCTGCTACCCCAGCAGTACCCCCAGTAGCAACCATGAGAGCATCTGTCCCGAGATCAACAGCACTGAGGATGGCTCTTTCTTTAGCTGTCTCAGAGCAGTTGACTGAAGCATAGTACACAGCTGTGCCAAGGTTGTAGAGAGTGCTGACCCCAGGAATCCACTCCACCACATTATACACACGCTCCTCACTTTTATTGATGCACCTCCTCTGGGGGCTTCGCTTCATCCGTCGAGCTGAAGCAGTGGGGTTGGAATTATCCTCTTCTGCACTGCACTGGCGAACCCAGCATTCATACTGTGTGGATTCTGATGGCAGGATGCGGCTACCTTTCCTTAACACGGCCTGGTACATATCTGGTTTGAGTAGTCCACTGCTGGTGACACCAGCACACAGAACTCCCAGTCTCTCACAGGTTCTCACTGCCTCTGTTAGATCACCTGTGACTCCGTCCACAGCTGTCCCTACCAAAGTGGTTCCATTCATCCTGGTCCAACCCTCACAATATCCTTCCTGAATTGAGATGTCCTCTCCGATCGTGGCCAGCTGCTGGATATTAAACATCACAGCCTCTATATGGTGCGTGGCTTCATTCCTCTTTAAAGCCCATGTTGCCAATGCCGAAGCAGACATAGACTGCGACCTCCTGATCTCCTTCTCTATCAGGTCCATCACCTTCATCAGGAGCTCCTGTGTGTCCCTCACTCCCAGCAAGCTGTACAGTTTAAGAACTAGAGTTTGTGCCTCCTTTTGGCAGCCTCTTACCACCAAGACAGGCACTAAAGAGAGACCCAGCAACTCCTGGGGTAACATAGAGGATGATTGGTCATCCAATATACTAGCAGACAACAGGTCTTCACAGCTGGCATTCCCTTGGAATTGGACATAATGTTGATCAAGCACCTGTAGCTTCAACCTGAGATTTGATATTATATGTTTGGCAGATTGGACTCTTTGCTGTGTTGGTGCTAACACTGATACAGAACCAAGCCAAAATTTGGGTTTTATTGAAGATGGATGGTACTGCTTGGCTGCCTTGCCTACTTTTCCATCAATGTCTTTTCCTTGAAGCAAAGTGTTTCCCACCGCCAGAGGAGGTGGCACTCTGCACCGAGCTGCTTCAATCAGCAGGAGCTGGATCATAATCAGCCACTTCAACTTGGAGGACATCATTCCACTTTTGTTACAGCTGTTAAACATAGGGGGGGAAAGAAGTCTCTATTATACATACTAAACAAACAACAAGCTTTCATTGGCTTAATATAACTTTGTTCTAACTCGATAAATTCTCAATCCAATATTTGTGTTTTTCTGTCAGAGATTAATGGGATGGTATCCAGCCAGTTGTTGAGATGTGTTCTCTAAAAGCCTTAAAAAAGGTTAAATGGTTAATACATTCTTATTAGTACTCCTTCTACCTTCCTTACAATAAATAATTTACCTTAATTTTTATACATTTTAACCTAGTCTACCTGCAAATAGCCCAATGTAGAGTAAAATAAACACATATATGAGTATGGGAAATTGTTTAGTGAGTTTGTCCCTCTATGATGTTAATTGTGTGTGAAAAACTATTTTAGTGTTGTCATTTTAGAGAAGAGCAACAATACATACAAAAAAACCATTCATAACATTAATTTGCAATGCATACTGATAGTATCTACCTTGAGAACACAGGTCTCATTTTTACTGCAGTGACAACAAGTAAAAAGCAAAATGAATTGAGTTGATAAAGTTTTGTATCAGTTGGTAGATATATGCCGGGCACTTACCTTGTAAAAATCTGATAACGAGTGCAGAGTACTGCAGCGTGACCAGGAAAGCTTGGGCATATATATAGGTTATCCTTTTTTTCCCTGTTTTATTTCTTTCCAAAATTACATATCAATCTTCTTTTTCTCTTCAACCAATGAGAATCTTCTTTGTAATACATAACAACACACAGCCCTCCCACTCTCTCATCCTTTTTTCTGCTCCCCCCTTGGCCTCATTGCTCAACAGGGAGACCAGGTCTGGAATATTGATTCACGTAGGGAAGCTTCATGTATTTTAAAGCTGTTCTGTTTGTCTGCCCTGCTATCCTCTCACACACACACATACACACACCCCACACCCCTTCTCACTGCTCCCTCTTAATTCTTCCTAAATTGGTAGGTTTTGTTTTTTGACCCAGATACTACAAAAGGCTTGGCTAATCTGAGATACAGACTAAACAAGCTAAATTTGTATTCCTGCAAAATAGAATTTGAAATACAAGCCAAACTCAATAACATAATGAGTGTTTCTGGTACTGCATTCCTCATTCCTGTTCACTGGTCATGTATTTTTACATTTTAAAATATCCCTTTCCTGTTCTAAATGAACTCTCTGGTAACCACAGCAGACGGAGAATGTCCTGGTACATCTCTGTCCTATGAAAACCATGCCTCTCCAAAAAAACAATCAGTCCCCTTTTCAGGTTTGTGATTGTGAAATTGTAAATAAAACATTATTGGTTGTGTCAGTTATAAATGTGACCTAAGTACGCCATTTTGTTTTTAACAAAATCTTTTGGTATATTTTGAAAGTGTATTCATTTTATTATTTTTTTGAAAATCAATTATCACTTTATGTTAAAATGATTCCCACAGTTTCATGTCACTACCAAAACCGAAGGAGTTTTGGTTCATGGGCTGAGACTAATTTGAGCCACAGCCACAGGTTTTTAATCAGCTTTCTTCCTGACGTTGAATATTCTTTTCTGACAGCATGTCAGGTTTTATTGAATACTGATGAATAATGAATATCATTGTCATTTTTAACTTGAACCTAACAGAAGTTATTATTGTAAATTCAAGTATTTTTCAATATCAAAGCAAAAGTAGGTAAATGTATTTTGGTATAATTATGTTGATGTGTTGATATTTCCTATATATGTTAACGACAATCAATAAATCAATTGCTCAGACAAAAAATGTTATCCGTGGCAGTTCGTCATTTTTTCTAAATTCCCGATTTGAAATGGAAACTTAATGTCATGAACAACTCCCGCTGCGTACCGTAAATATTTTTATCTCAACTATTAAGCTATTATGCAGGAGATTGAGACAAATAATCTTGATGAAATGGAAATATCTTAAAACATTCAGTATAGGTTATTTTTTGACAACTGAGCGACTCCTTTTCCTAAGGAATGCTGTGTATTATAATCAAAAATTCCTCAATAGGTGACTCAATACAAAGCATAAAATCTATAGTTTATATACTTGACTTTCCCTACTCATCAAGCTATAGTGCTGTAAGAATAACAACGTAAATAAAACATTTAAAGATGGACTACACTGTATATGCGCTGAACTGTGATGGTGTTTGCATTGGAAGGGTAAATGGGGATATGAGTTTTCTGGACATGCGAGGTTACTGTAATTGGTCAGTGCAGTTTCATAGTGATTTAAGAATATGAGACGTTAGAAGCTAATAGTTTGGTCCATGTCTTGGAAAATGTATGTCTGGAAGAGTGAGCACATTGTTTACCTCATGTATGCACATCTAACTTTCCCACCTAATAATTACAATAACAAGTTTGTGTACATAACGAACCCAATTTTCACAGCTTGTGTTGCCCCCCAATGATGTAACAGGAAACAGCTGACACAAATTAATGCTATTTTTGAAAGTGCAATCGTCAGAGGGGAAGCTGGTGGACCAGTCAGATGATTTTATGCCTCAGCAACTAAGTGAGTCAGTCACATAAAACCACACCTGCAGCATAGTCAACAATTCTGGAACTCAGCAGGTTTAACTTGGTTGCGATATTTTTTTCATTCAGGAGAATCTTCATGCTAATGGACATAGCAATATTATTATTGTCATGTAAAACAAAGTGATTGCAAATGTGTCTTGGGAAACTGAATTTCATCTTGACATTGTCAAAGTTTGGTATGGGCGGTGAAACTATGAAGAGGGGAAACGATTACAAAAGTGTTTGTCTCTGTACTTCCCACATCTGGATGAGCTTAGTCTTGGCACCGTATGAACTGGAGTTAATTGGGGTGCTGGAATATTCCAACTATTTCACACCAAAATGGCAACTAGCAGAGAGGGAAAGGATAATTTTAATTGACATTGAGAGACTGCTGAACAGAAGCCCCAACATACTGCTGGTGATGCTATCACCAGTTTGTCAAGTTTATTCTGGGAGTGGTTAATGTCTCGACCAAGCTTGCAAGTATTGCACGCATCAAAATTCAAGATAGTCCTCTCTCATGTGATTAGATATCTTGTGTGCAATGTTAGACTCAACGCACCTCAAACTGTTGATTAAGTGTGACTCATTCTGTCTGGGGTTAACAACTGTGAGTTCACACACATTTAGTTGTTGATTTTAATTAGGATTAAAAAGAAACAGCAGTACTCTGGGGTATTTGCTTGTGCCTTCGGCAGTATGTTTGCAACAGTTCTATACTGCGCTGAAAAGAACCTGTGGATTCAGAGGATGTTATAATATAATAATAATAATACATTTAATTTATAATGCACTTTACATTTGGATCAAATCTCAAACTGCTACAAAGTAAAAGCAGATAAAAGCATCAATAAAAAATAAAATAATAACTATATAAAAACCTGACCAAAAAGCAGCAATGTTAATTAAAGTTATAGGTTCTACTAAAAAGGAAAGTTTTAAGTCCTTTTTTAAATGTGTCAGTCGTCTGTGGAGCCCTCAGATGGTCAGGG
>VRLP01006486.1:0-28148 GCA_009660295.1 Lophius piscatorius
TCTGGCTCCCATTCTACTTCTGGAGACTCTAGGGACTACCAGTAACCCTGCATGCTGGGAGCGCAGAGTTCTGATTGGACAATATGGAACTATGAGCTCCTTCAGATACGTTGGTGCCTGACAGTTAATGGCTTTGTAAGTGAGCAGAAGGATTTTGAATTTGATTCTAGATTTTACCTGAAGCCATGAAGGGAAGCTAATACAGGAGAGATATGTTCTCTTAACCTGGTTCTGGTCAGCACACGTGCAGCAGCGTTGATGTAGCTAAATGTAAAAGTCTGATTCTGTCTGTAATCCCATATAATTATAATATCACTAGTATCATTATACGTTTAAGCATTAATATCTCTGTTGCTGCTATTACTTATGTTTTCATTATTGATATTGTTATTCAATTATTATTGCTATTATTTAGTTGACCATAAGACTATCACTCACTACATGATTTGTATTCTCTCTCTAAATTATGCAGGTACTTAAGTAATGCAACTTTTCTATATCATTAATTGTCCTGATCCGTGTTGCATTCTCAAATTCCAGCTCTTAATATCTCTTTGAATGCAGCGCCTGGTCACTGGGTGACCCTTCTTATCTGATTGGGGCCAGCTGGACGGGCTTGTTTTCTCTGGTGGTGTGGACCTTTGCGCTCTGGGAATCCTGCGTCTGCAGATGCGCCCTGATGGGTGCTGTCAGGGGTGTTCTGGCCTGCTCTAGGGGCGTGAGTGGGTGGGTCCCCTTGGCCCTTTTCCACGTGGTTGTTTAGAGTGGACACGCTGCTGGCCGGGGAGCCAGTGTTTCAGACACAGTCTGATGTGAGCTTCTGTTTTTTATGTTGGAACCCAGCCCGAGTCCGAAACAGATTTTTCACACTGTGGTGCAGCTGTTGTAACCATGGTTAGCGCTTGTCTGTTGTATATTATATGACTGTAATGATCGTGAGAGGACACTGTTTTTGGTTCTATGCCAGGAAAGCTGGTGTTTTTAACACATCAAACACAAATATTATATATTGTTACAAATGTACTGAAAATGAAGTCTTACCATTGACAACCTGCTTCGTTAGACTCTATATCCAGAACCAAATCACAATACCTCCAAAACATTGTTTCCCTGAAGGTTTTCGGTGGTTTTAAACCTCCCAAAGACAAGTTTTCTTGACCTACTTAGTCCTACTTGGATTAATCTTGGCTGCTAAAAGAGAATTTATTCCTTGAAATGTAACAAATGGTAAGCATAGCTGGATGAAATTACACAGAAAAGAACAGTTGTTGGTGGTTATTCACTAGATTAGGGTTGGCATGGCTTGTGGTGTCTGGCCCACTTTGGGGTGAGAAAGGATAAGAAGAACTATGACTGGGTTCTCGGGTTCCCTCTCGCCCCTCAGCTGCCCTCGCTGCATCTCTTGGAGCAAGAAGCAACCGGCGCCAAGAGACACAGGGTCAACCGGGACTTGTGCCCCCCCCTCTTTTTGTTTGTCTGTTTGTTTGTTATCAGATTACAGAAAAACAAATGGATGGATTTGCATGAAGTTTTGCCTAGTTGTAGATTTTGGCATATCCTACAAAGGGTTACATTATGGTGACATTAGGTCATGACCTCCCAATATGACATCATAATAATTTTTTTTCTTAACCATGGTCATGGATAGGGCAGCATTTTTGATTAAAATCATTTCGACCTTTGGAACTGTTGGAAATTTAACTCTGATATTTACCTGCTACTTGATTGTACCACCTTTCAGCTAACTGATTTGGTTTATCTTCCTATAATTTCATTATTGCAGTATTATGATCTACGCCATTTCCAGTAAACAGCCAGTTCTAGTTTAAAGAAAAATAAAAGATTTGGTTCCTGGCCTGGACGAAATATCAAAGCATTTAGCAAACAGCCACATATGTATTTATTTCTCAAGTGAAAACCAAGATGCTAAAACAACAAAAGACAGGGTCACCTCATGCGGTGGAAGGAATTATGATTCCAAACCTGCAACAAAGCAGAGACGAAGGATAATAATAATAATAATAATAATAATAATACATTTAATTTATAATGCACTTTACATTTGGATCAAATCTCAAAGTGCTAGGATGATTATTAGTTATTCAAAACCATATTTCCGTGGATTGAATTTTCAAAAAACGGTTTGATCCATATCAAACAGTTATTAACCATATCAATTTGATAAAGTGATCATTTGTCAATGGCCTTAGAGGGATTATATTTTTTTAGATACAAAGTTCAATCAGCAATAAAGCAGACAGCCCTCTAGTTTTCAAAAAGCATAAAAGCCTATTTCTAGGTAGCTTAGTCAATGATTGTTTTCTATTAATAATTTATGAGTGATTAAGAAAGGACTCCACAACCGTGTCTACACATGGGTCTATCCTTATAAAACCCTCCCATATGTTTGTACCAAGAAACCGCTCTTCGTTTATATCTTTCCACCTTCCACCTCAAAATCTGCTCCACCTATCTGACCTCTAAACCTCTGTGGAAGCAGCAGCGGCCCCTGTGGACCGCCAGGGCTTAAAATAGGACAGACCCACATTACAGGAAATCCTGAGCTCCATTTTATTTATTCAAACCTCCTACTCATTCCTTTGCAAAAGATAAGTAGAGCGAACTAGGGCTGTGGATGGAATTCTCTCCATCATGCTACGGCTGCACACATACACATGCACACGCTTACATACACACACATAGACTCTTCTACAATTAACATCTGACCCTGTCCCTGAGCGTGCACTCACAGAATTTTAAACATGTGCTCTCTTCACCCAGACTGAAATGAACCCCTCAGATACTTTGAAAGATTATTCATCAGATTGCCATATAACCGTTGCCTCAAGCCAAAATACGGAATGGGTTCATTGTGCCGGATTTCGAAGAGTATTGATCAAAACTGTCATATTGTTGGCACTATATCACGTCCTGTTGGAATGAAAAGTGTTGCAGAACCAAAGGGGAATGGCAGTTACGGTATATGCACCACCCAGAACAAACACTATAAATGGAATTAGAGCAAATTGTATCAATGTGTGCTCGTCTGATCCCACATGTGCAATGTATGTAGATGTGAATGAGGGGGGAGAAAGACAGAAAATATGATTTTACAGCTAAAGAAACAGCACCTAAGGAAGGAGGAAGGATGCTTGTCAGACCTCTAAACATCAAGCCATTCTCAGTCAGCTCTCCTCCTGTCTCCTCTCCTAGAAGCACAGTCACTGCCTTCCAAACTAGGCTGAAGCTTTGCATTGATCATTTGGGATAGCTGCACCTGTTGCTTCAGATCTCCACCTCTTCAGTCCTTCTCCCAGCTCAGTAGGCAATGTGTACGAATGGTGTATTCCCCACCAACGCCATTTACACCAATAGCGCACCGAATTAGCCGTATGATCGAATGAGTCTCCCTTTGCTTTTTAATAATATTATATACTATATGTACCCACACTCTTTACTGACAAAGAGATAGAGATGTTTTCTTACAGAAACAATGAGTCTAATTAAAAATGAATGTATACAGATAAACAAGAATATGTCCATGAAAATCAGAAAAGCACCTCAAAAAAAGTTAGTTTATTTCATCTAACACTCATCACTAGTCCAATTTTTTTTATTTATGAGAACATGTCCATGTTGCTATTCAAAGCTCTGGGTGAAAGAGAGAGAGAAAGAGGAAGAATAGTGGCACTATGTGGTTGTTTTAGGTAAGTGGAATTTGTGACATTTTGATTGTAGTGTGTGTAAAAAATGGCAAGAATTTCAACCCAAACTGCAGGTTGTGAAGAGGGAGGATTCAAGCTTTCTATTTAAAATACTAATCACTGCGCTCCCTACCTTTGGGCCAGAATTGACAAAATTGCATCCCTGACCGACTTTTGGTTGTTGTTGGGAGCCTTTAATAAACCAGCAGCTGCAGTGTTCCTGAGGGCGAAAGGTGAACAAGGGAGTTAGCGTAGGCAGAAATTCCTTGTATTAAATCGTAAATTTACAAAAAGTCAGTCCGGGGTAGCTTAAACTGGACTAATGTGTTGTTCAATTGTAGCTACGGCCAATAGATGAGCTGCAGAGTTTTCAATCAGCCAAAGTTTTTTTTATACAGATCATTCGATGGCGCATCATAGCAATCAAGTCAGTTTATAAAATAAGGAATCCTAGGAGTTAATTTTTCCCAGATTATACTAAACAGTTTTTCTCTTTTTGTTTGAGGGTTGGGTGTCAGAAATGAAACAACATTTTGGCCAGCGACAGCTGCATGTCATATGTATCACCATGGGTTCTTAGATTATGTCACTGGTGCAAACCCACAACAGATGTTGAGTTTCTCAGACACATGATATCCATAACTAACATAAATACTTCACCCATTTGAGCTGAATGTCTTTTCCAACAGACTAACCAACCCTTTAAGATGCGTGATTAAGAAAACTAGTCAATAATTTCATAATTGAATTATTAATTAATTTAATTTAATAAGGATAAGGTCTCAGAGAACAGCTGCAAAGCTGAGGTGTGGTTTTCATTTAAAGAATAAATAAAAATGAGTTAACTTGCACTGAATTAAGTTTTTCAATCTTATTAATGTTAAGTTGGATCTTTGCCTTAATTTAATAATGATTGACTGATTTCATTCAGTAAGCGCTCCACAACAGCTTTCCTGAGGGTATCCGTGAAAATCCTCATTTTATGTATTTATGATATTCAGGACATGAACTGAAACATACTTAATAAACTTTCTTTTCATGTATTGTAAAGGATCGATATATGGGTTGACGAGGTTAAACGCTGTGACAATGTTACAAAGCTAACTAATGTAATACAGTTAATATTCCACGGTAAATCCTTTTTCACATGGTTTGCTGAGAAGTGTATTTTCCATAACTGTGATATGAGTTCCATTTGAAGTTATATACTGAAGAACAAGTTGACCAACTTGTGATAAAATAACTTTTGAGATGAAATCATCATGTGTCATTTTGAGTTCAAGAGTGCACTAAAGAGACAAAACATTCAGTTAGAGAATTTTGAATTACCAGCAACTTAAAAGTATTACTGGGTTAAATTTATTAGTTTAGATCAATTAGTGAGTATTTGTAAAGGATTTATTATCAACCAATAAAAAATATAATTAGAGCTTACAAACTCAAGATTTGAGACTAATTCTAAAGTGATTTTCATAAAATGTCAGCTAATATCATTTTCAGTTCACCTCAACTATACAACATGTTATCTTAATTTATTTATTTAGCATATTGTTGTTATCCTCTGAGCTAGAGTTTTAACTGTTGGTTACGTGCTGGGCAAAGGTTAAAGGTCAGGTCAAGTCACCATCTGCATAACAATGGTAATCTTTAAAATATTAGCTTTGATATCAGGTAGCATCTGCAGCACAATGTGCTGGGTCATTATGGGTAAAACCAAGGCAACCTATTACCCAGCAGCCTTAACTCAGCATTTGGGTTATTAATAAGCCAGTATTTTCAGGTGTGTATTTACTTTTGTCATGCAGCTGAAAACAAGTGTAAAGTATCTTGAAATGCAAAAACACTCTATGTGTTTGTATTTGCGGTAATGTAGAGCAGTATCTTTCAGCAGTGTAGAGGACAAATATAGATCTGTTTTAACGTAAACTAACTAACGGGTGCCTTAAAGCCTACGGTCTCTGTGAAGGTTTAAATATTATCTCCTGTTGCCCAGGAGATGGCAGCATATGAGTAGTTTCCAATGGACCCTTTAACAAGGACATGATCTCCCACTATTATAAATCACTTACTGGTGAAATGATTAATCACACTGATGTCAGGAGGGTTACAAAATTAATTCTCGCTTCAAATGTTTTTACTTGGTAATACATGAGCAGTATACAGACTATTTATGTTATTTTTTAATTCAGTTACACTTATAATGTTGGTATAAATGGCAACATACGTAAACTGTGGGATCCTGTGAGAAGTACACCAGGTGACATAAGACAGTATACAAACATGCAACAAAAAAAAAAGTATACTTTATGGGCTGCCCAATAAGCGGGTGTTCCAGCAAACACAAGGACAGACCGTCGGTGCATGGCAGCACAGTCTGTTGACAGAGCGCTAAAGGAGCATGAACATTTAAATAAATGTGGGACTTAGTCACAGATCATATGTTTGGCAGTTGTTATGATGTTCACGTTCTGAAAAAATGTCCATGACAAAGGATTAGTTCTATTCTATGCCCCATGCCCAGTTTCAGGTTGAAGGTGTAACAGACAGGTGCCGCTAATTCCATCCAAGTTTGTCGGACATAAGAGATCATCACTGGAGGAGTTAGAATGATTCTGGGCTGTAAATGTTCTGCTTTCAATAGTTATTGTGTTCCATTAAGTATTCATCCAACATGTCAGTCTTGGCCTATTCATAGATGCGGATTGAAATAAGTTGGTTGGATGAAACTACTGGCCATGAAGGGATGCAGGAGACCTCCAGTGGATGGAAGCGGAACACCCCCAGCTGTGTGGAAGATCATATTCCCAGAGCTGAAGTTGGGAAAAGTTTGGTGGAAGCTGGCAGAACTTGATCCACAAGTGATAGGATTTGGACTGACCAGGGAGTTGGAACCGGGCTGCAGGGTGCTGTCTGCCCCAGGGTTCTGCTTTTTCCATTTTGTCCTCCTGTTCTGGAACCAAATTTTCACTTGGGTTTCTGTCAGACTTAGTGACAGTGCCAGGTTTAGTCTTTCGCACACGGAGAGGTATCTAGTAGTGCGGAACTTATTTTCCAGAGCCACCAGTTGCTCGTAAGTGAATGCTGTTCTGGCACGCCGGGGTTTGGCGCAGTTCTGGTCCTGTCGCCGCCGTTTGTGGGGCGATGATCCTCTGCTGACTGCTGACTCAATGTCCTGCTCCCTTGTCAGGCAAGGCTGTTTGTCAGGCGAAGGGGAGAGCAGAAGGTGATCAGCGTCAGCTTCTTGATACGTTGAGACTTCTGAGCGTCCATCTCCGGATGTTCCCCCTGTAAATAAAAAAGAGGGTCACGCAAACATTTGCAGGACTTTATTTAACTGATACTCTTGGGATATGGTAGAATATATTGAGGGTGTATCTATCCAAATCTTAATAATATCAGAGAGCCTTGGTTTCCCAGGTGGTTCTTGAAGCTATATCATATAGTTGGTTGAATTATTCAAGGTGGGATTAAAGGGCAGCCTATATGACCTTTCAGTATATCTGTGTTATACAGGGCAAAAGGCCTACAATCGTGGCTATATGGTTATATTTTTGCTGAAAGGACAGTACCTCATGACGTTACTGTCATTGGTCTGTCATATTTCTAAGCGGAAGGCCCAGCCAAGCCGGCTTTTTTTTTTATTCATTATGCAGTGATGCGTCTATTTGTCCTGTTTTAATTAAAATACCAAATAATCAGGGCCTTAAATTGACATCTGTAAAGTGTTGGATGGGGATCCGGAGGTCGCTCAAGCAGAGAGGAGCATAGATTCTGAGGACTGTGTCACTAATCCTTAAATAATTTATAAACCACATAGCGCCTCAAATGTCATGTTGCGGAAAGAAATCCCGTCTAAATCCAGCTCCGCCACCTCAGCCGTGACGTGCTAATGGAGTTTCATATTTGCGGGCGGGTCGATAAATGTCATCTATTTAAAGGGAAGTTTTAATCGAACGATATTTAGGATTAGACATGGATGGGTGTGAAGTTTGTACCTGCAAGGTGCTGGAGGGAGATATGCAGGATGCAGTAATGGGATATCGATCAAAGCATCCTCAATGGGACGATTTAAACAATTATCTAGGCTGGCTGTCCCCGTGCCAATCACAGGCTTGGGCTCTGGGAGCAAGCCTTTGTGGTTTCTTTGAAAGGAAACGCAGCCTTGGAAATTAAGGGAAGGTCATAGAGAGGTGACAATAACTAACAGAAAATAAAATGTTGTTAATTGTATTTAGAAACAAAACAGTTAAATTTTGAATATTTCATAACGATATTTTATTCTATGAATATTCTCCAATAAAAGAGGAAAATACTCGTTTTAAGGTACGTCTGGGTGTCTGGAATAATTTGCAATAAAATGTTAAGAAACATAGCCTATTACACGCAAACACTTTATTTATACAGTCAAATAATGTTGTAACAATCGCCTTTTTATTTACCAGCTCCTGCAGTGCTGTCAGAGTCCAGACTGGTTCCGTCTGCTTCTGACACAGGAAACTTCTCCGAGACGGTGGCAAATTCGTTCACCCTTCTGCTGTTGAATTTCGTGGGATCCAATATATCAATAATAGAAAAGGAAATCTTATGACTGGACGTCATTGTTACTCCACAATCCTTGGGATCCAGCATCCTCTCACGTGCAAAAACTTTATAGAATCCAAAGTACCGCGGTGCGTAATTACGCGCGTGGAGATCAACTTGTCATGGTTTGCCCTGCGTTTTGTCGTCAGGCTTCATCAGAAAGGATCAGCGGTGATGATCCCTCGGTCTGTGACTTCACTCCTCTGCCTCTGTACGTCTGTCTGTAAGTGTGAACGAGGTGAGCGGAGCACCGTCTTTAAAGCGTCCCTCTCAACCAGACACGTGATACAAACACTATTAGTGTTTCACGACCACCTAATGGGCTCAAAGCATTCCTTTATAATCACACATGTCATTGAATTCAATAATCAGCTACCGAGGAGTAAAATCGGCACTGATGGTAATTGATCCATATCAGGGATGGCACTGTCTCCTCAAACTAGGCTCTTTTAGGTACTACGGGGATTTCCATCCCTGTTAGCTGGAGGAAAAACTTTCTTTTACCAGTTCCTTCTTATTCTGGATAGAATGGTTCAGCATTACAATTGTCCACACTACAAAATTACAGCCTTTATATTCTTTCCCATTGGAACAATATCACATACATCAATAATCATTATAAGGTCTAAAGGGCAGCTGTTAGCAGATGTGCAAAAACGGAAAAAAACATCAAACATCTCTATAATTATCTATAGAGGTTGATATGGCACATAAACTCTCATAGGTGATTAGGAAAAAAAACTCCCTGTTAAGTAATAATGTTGATTTAACTTAATGTACTTTGGTTTATCAGTATAATTTATTGGCTTGAATCAACTTTGTTACTTGAAATAGGTCCAACTTTATTGAATAGTGTGAAGAGACTAGACTGAAATAAATTAAGTTGGTTAAACGGAATTGCTTAGTGCTGAAAGAAACCTGTTTAATCATGTGGAGATACTTTCCATGATTGAATTAAATAAATACAATTTATACTTGTTTACTTCAAATAGTCTGGACATTTTAACGGCGATTTAAGTTTCCAGTTTACATCCAGTGGACACAAAATGAGGGAAGTTGAAACTCAATCATATCAGTTCATGTAAACTTAAATGTTGCAAAACATAAGTTGATGAACGTCATTCTGACACAATGTTATTATGTTTATCTTGCATACATCAAATTACCTCCTTCAAATTACATGTTACATTCTTGTAAAAGTAGCAGCCAGTCAATATCATTTATTTATTTATTTTTAATTTAAAAAATGATTTGTTGAATTCACTGATTCCAGACCAGATAGCTATGCTTAGCTATGCTTATTCTGTATGCTTATTAACTAATGAAGGATTAAGTTAATACACTCTTTATATTGTGTGATTCACCCAAACCTGTTAAGTTGTGCCGAATCAATCATATTTGGTTGATCTAACATGTTTTTAGTTACACCTGCTAATGTAGGCTAAGTTTAAAAAGCTAACACAAATTTATTAATTATATGGTTATAAATACATTTATTTAATTAAAAAACTCAGAAAGTAAATTCTTCTGAGTGAATCTAAATGTTAACATTCCTCAATCCTTTTCCTTTTTTAAAAAAAATTGTAAGTCCCATCTGTCACCAATTTCATATATCTGTTCATGTTATAATAACATTTCCAGTATAATTTTCATTACATTGATTTACACAACAACCAAATCCACCTTGTTAAATGACACAAGATAATGTTTGGAAATGCGAGCATCAGCGGTTTTTAGAGTGGAGAAATCATTTATGACCCCATTTGCTTGCCTTATAATAATATCAGACTAGAACCTCTACTTGCTTATGAGACAAACCTAAATAGGGATGAATACTTTAAACAAAGTAAAATAACCTATGGTGAAACACTATTGCTGCTCCTTCAAAACATCCAAAGCTAAATTGCATGTGTGCAATGAAAACAGTTGATTTCTTCTCACCTTGGGGTATAGATTTATATTTACTATCAGTGGGCTTCCTCTGATATTAGTATTCAATATAAAGTGACATGGGGGGTTTAAAAGCGTGATGTCTAGTGATGGCTAATATGGTGAAACCAGTCCTGGATCAATATTCTCACCAGGTGTCCAATACAGATAAAACCTGATGGCTACAGACATTTTGGATGCTAGAAGGCCAAGTAAAAACACATCAAGGCTTGGATGAAGCCTCCTTTAACTCCTCAGACCTAAAATATTAGCATTTTAACGCATTTTTCTTCATAGTAGTAATTAGTATTTTCTAGGATTAAACTGTGGCTAAAATTGTATCTTTGTTTAAAGACATCTCTGGTTGTGTTTCTGTGTGTGGCTGTCAATGTGTGTGCATTAACATATTTTACCATCTAAGCCTGTGAGGTCCTCCTTGTGTATATGGATGAGACAGAAGGCGTGGGTTTCATTTCTCTGTTTTTAGCTCTGTATGGTGTAAGTGACATGGGGGATCTGATCATGTTTACACACTGTTAAGTGCCTCCTCACAATTTCCTGTGTTCCTCATACAGACCAGGTGGATTACTCTGCTGCATGGAGGTTTCATTGCTAACCTACTGAAAGTCTGGTGGACTGGCGTAGTCTGTAGTAGTTACATAGTCAAACATTTGTTAAAGCTGCCCCTACAGGGTGTCTGTGTGTTGCATTTGCATGTGTATAACACTTGCACGACCACGACCGTAGCTCCTCCATATGAATAGAGGCCACTGCATGCTGGAGGTTTACAACTTCCTACGAGAAAGCCCGGTGGCTGGACATCTGTTTGTGTGGGACAGCAGTACAAAGGGACAAACCCCGAGTACAAAACAGGCCCTCAGGTAGACCTCAGACAGCGAGATCAACAGCTGGCTCAGTTTGGAGTTTGAACGGCCTAGAGGAGGACTCGAGAGAGGAGGTGTGTTCCCGTCGTACACTGCAGGGAGCCAAAGAGACACACTTCCATCCAAGACCCCCCTCCAGGGTCCATAAAGTCATCACCTCAAGGGGAGGGTGCCCACAGCCTGCTAAACGTCAGATAAGTTGCCTAATGGCAAGAGGGGCATTATGAGCTGCAACTCTACTCACAGATAGTAGTGTATTTTGTTTGCATTGTGCTCCAGTGTCTCCCCAACTCATCATGTAAAATGGGACCTGAACAAAAGATCAGCAAGTGTCCGATGAAAGAGGTTGTTAGATCTTCTCTGTCAGATTCCTAGACTTTTGTTTTGGTGGTTCCTAAGATACAGTACCATGACTGAAAAAATACTAGTTCTGCTTTTTCATGCCTTTAACTGTACACTCTCCACACCAAACAAAATTTCTACCTTTGCATCCATTCATTTCTGAGGGATGTTGTTAGGGACTTAGTGCATTAAATATTCTTTCTACAACCTCTTATCATATGTATGGTTAGCAAGTTGGCTGAATCCTAAACCAGACTGCATTTTGCAAGAAGTGGGGTATACCATGGACAGGGTACCAGTTCATCACAGGCCCTATGGATAATTTAGACTCACAAAGTCACCTATGGGAGTCTTTAGACTGACTCCAGAGCTCCTGGAGGGAACCCCCATCAGAAAATGGCAATAAAACACAGTCAACACAGGAAGGGTTTCTTTTGAGCCCAAAAACTTTTCGCTGGGAGGTTATAATTTAGCTTGTGACCTTTATGTTGGTTGGTTGGCTTGTTGCTTGCTTGGCCAGCAGATTTAAATCTTGTGAGAGGATTCCCCGAAGGCCAATATACATTTTAATAATACGTTTTAGTCAATTTTAAATTTGAATGTTTTTTACTTTCTTTTTTCCCTTTTGTAGCTTTGCAAGATTTTTTTTCAATAAGATGGTGGAGTATATTGTTGTGCTTCAACGCAAAATATATAATCAAAACATGAGAAACCAAAAAGGGAGCACAACATTTTTTTAATTTTTTTTAAATGAATTTCTCAGGGAATAATGTATGAATTGTCATGAAAGAAATCATGCATATCTATGGGGATGTTTGCACAATTTGTTTAAGATTCGAAATCCAAGATGGCCCAAATTTATATGTGTTTTCATCTGAATTGTAAATATTATTTGTATATAGGTTTGTATTTGTGAAAGGATTGATTGAATTCAAGGGGACCGTTGGGCCAGGTGCAGATATAACCAATGTAATGTTGGTCCACTGTAAAATAGATCACTGTTAGTTTTCGGTAACTAACTGGAACTGGAAATGCTTTACACAAGCCAGCATCTTCCCATTCATACACAGAGGTTACTATGCCGAAGACACCACTGACCCATCAGGATAACCATTCAAACACTGATGTAACATGTCGCAGTAGCTGGGGATCGAACCTCCGACCTCCCAAAGGGTGACTGAGCTCTATATCTCCCCAATCAGGCGGACATACGCTTTAATTAGGATAAAAAAGAAAGCTGAAAAGTTTGTCTAAAGAAAAAAATACTCCAACTACTAGAAAATCTCAATTTGTGATGCTGTGGGTAGACCCAAGAAACCAATAATTAGATGTAGGCCTCCTAAAGGCATGAGTGAAATTCCAATGAATTGTAACCATGGGTTGTTGAAGAGATCAGGAGACTCCCGTCCAACCAGTTACGTATGGATGGACAATGGGACGCCTTCATTTCCTGATTGGCAGGGATATTATAAAAACGTGACTTAATGTGTGTTCTTCAGTAAAGTTGTCTTAGTGATACAGCTCTCAACATCTGTGTGAAAACACAGAAGCTTGTCTGTTTCATTTTCCTATTTTAGTTCCTTCAATGTTCTTTCCCCTTCCCATGATGTTCTACGATTTACAATTAAGTGGCGGGTCAATTTTTAGATTCATTATGTGTAAATTACAAGTTGCTTGAATTCTAGTATTAATACTATAATCCGGAAGATCGGATTGCAGTTTAGTTCGTAACATTATAACAACAGAGGTAACGCCATCATTCTTCTCACAAGATCTATATGGGTTTATTGCTCATTATTACAAAAAAATAAATAAAATCATATTCATATTTTATTCTTATAGTTCATATTTTACACACTAGGCAGAGATTTTTTGAGGAAAACTACTTGTTTTCACATTGAACCCCACATTTAATTTGAGGAGTTCAATCTGGGGGATTGCTTGTAAAACACAGCTGAAAAGTCATTCATTTTTGGAGAATAGTTAATACTAATACATGCATGACTTGTGCCGCCAAATGCAAAACCTCCACTTCCGTCATTTTGATGCTCAGTTGGCATTGGTGCGTGCCGATGTTGCAAATCAAAATGGAAGCATTTTACTTTACAAGCGTCGAGCGACGCTAAAGTTCTGTTTCCTGTTTGCACTGCTGCCAGGCCTCCTTTCAGGTATACCTCTGTGTGTGTTTGACTCTCCTTTACCACAAGGTCAGTGGCATTGCCCAGTAATTGTCCTAATGGCCTGTATACCTGTTGGGTGGAGGCGAGTAATGAGAGTTTTTCATTATGGGTGGGACGGGTGAGTGCGCCTGGCAGATGCTGACAGGCAGCAGATGTGTAAAGTTGGGGTGATTTGTAAAGGGGTCAACTGCATCACAGAGGAGATGGAGGGCAATATGGGATGGGGGTAAATTATGCTGAGGGACATAGTCAGTCATACTACACCCCTGTCACAACAAGGTAAAGGTCAGTTCAAACATTGGTGTTGTCAACTACCTGTGCTGTGTGGTCGTGTAAGCTAAATGTGCAAACTGTCTACCACCCACTCACCAGAGATGTTTAAAATAAAGTTATGCAAATCTTTCCAGGTGGAGTCCCTCAATGACGCTGCATGTGTCTGTGCAACAAAACCTTAATTTGAATGTGATTGTTTTTATGTTATATGTAATTTTGAGCATTCTTCGGAACAAGAATTTCCTTCAGGATCAATTAAGTTCTATTTTAACTTGTTTTATCTTATACGTACAAAAATGCTCCTTTAATATGTGAAATCATTTTTTATTCTGTTGATTCCAACTTATGACCATGTAAAAAAATATATATTTTCCGTGTCATCACTGTGTGGCCTGTGTGAACAGAAAATGTTGATTTAGCCTGAATGCTATCTCATTAGTGATACACACAACATGCAAGGGTTTCCTCAGGCACTCACATTGCCTAGCAGATAGACAAGGGTTCAGAAATCAATGAAAATCCATGATTGTCTTTGGTGAGAGCTGTGGGTGGGTGAGGGACTCATAGTTTCCGAACATTTGATCTAATTTCAACTCTTTATTGTTCAGGCCCACTTTCAATGTATAAAGAAGAGAGCATTGATGTTACATGAGTTAAAATGAAATGAAATATTAGCCTCCTCTGCTCTGACAGGCGGATTCTCTGTCGCCATCAGGTTGGCGTTATATTAATGAACCTCTATTCAAAATGATTTAGACACCCTACAATTCAGCTTTTTAATGAACAAACTCTTTCAGTTGTGGATTTGGACAATGTGCTTATATATTGATTATATAAATTCTATTGTACTGTATTCTTATCTGTATAAACAATTTTTAAAAAAAGAAGAAATTGCCTCTCATGGATTAATTACATTCTCAAAAATGTGCATTTGTTGAATTTGCCTAATTTCATTTTGTCAACTGGTCCTATAAAATAATTTTATCTAGATATATTTTTGATAAAATTTCAGCTTGATTAAAATGTGTATAGAATTATTTTGCGGGACGAGCTGAAGGGATTGAATGAAGTAAATTCAGCAAACGTGGTTTTGAGTGAGTGGGCGGATGTGATTAATAGTAAGAATTGGTCTTTAAAGACAAATCAATCAAGTATCATGCAGAATTGTGTTATCCAAGAGCAGAAGCACTGGGAAGAAGTTAGATTTGCCAAACGCTCAAAGACCCTGAGATTGTTCACTCTTCAGTAAGGCTGTGTTTCTGAGGCCTGTTCACTTCAAAGAAACATCTCAATACAATCCACAGGGAGATGAGTGAAAGAGAGCGTATGCCGTCTAAAAAGCCAGGAGAAAACATCCTGTTTTCCACCGGGTTAAGGCCCTGACAGCAAGGGCTCTATGGTCCGTCGCATCTGCAAAGAATGCACTGTCACTCAACATGAGCATTGATTAGCCATTGTTCGGAGAAGGTCAAATCATATCTCATTAACAATAATTAGTCCCGCAGTGCCACCTGCACTCCTTCTCTCCACCGCCCTGTTAAATTACGAGCAACCATTACGGTTCACGCGTGGAACAATGAAGATGTATCCACAACCTAAAGGCAAAAGCTATTAGTTACGTTGTTTAAATGGACCCGTTTAAACCAGGGGAGCTGTCTTTATGAAGGGCAATTAGGCGCTAACTGTTATTGATAATTTGTGCTAATTACAATTAGGCAATATAAATAGTGGGTATAGGATTAATCATCATTGGTGCAAGCTGGTTAGGTGTGATGGAAGGCAATGGATTATACCTCATTCATCTCCATCTAGCGCATAAACAGATTGTGTTTGTCCCTTTGTATTTCTCCATTGTCCATTATCTCTTTTTTGCTTCTCTGCCCTTGCCAAATAGTTCACAAGGTTGTGAAAGTGTAAGGAAGCAATTGGTGAGCATTAGCATGGGACGACATTGCATTGGGAGAGTTCCAGTGGAAGGACTGGCTCCTTTTCATCGATAATCAGTCTGAAACCCAACCCATGCTGTCGGGGTTAAGTTATTTCAAGATCATCGGAGATGATCTTGTGTAATGTGTAATGTGTAATGTGGAATGTGGAATGTGGAATGCGTGCATGTATGTGTTTTATCCAGCTGTAATAGATACAATATATTCAGTGAGATACATGATTGATGATGCACATACAAAATAACAATGACACTGGTATGGATTCTTATGCTAATATACATTTTTGATAACACAATCCTAAAACAAAAACATACAGACATTATACCTAATTATTTTCTATTACCACTCCGCCAAGGAGGTTAAGAGATGTATTTGGTTTGTCTGTCTAGTAGCAGGATTGTGGACGAACTACGTGATTCATTGTCATGGACCTTCTCTGAGGTCTGGGTATAAGGCATTGAAGAATCATTTGTTGGACTGGATCCAGATGAAATGGCGGAGAGGAATTTTTATCAACTTTTTTCACAATTTTTGACAAATACCCTTAACGCTTTGGAGTCTGAGGTCATGCTGGCATGAACCCTAACCCTGACAATAAGGCTTTTTTTATACCACATGAAACAAAACAATGTTCGGAATCTTTTCTTTTTTAGCACATCCCCTTTATGATTTTTTTTTCAGTTCAACGAATTGTATCAACGTACTGAATCCATACACCAAATTACGTTTAGGGTCAGCATGGTCTCAGACTTGAGATGTTTGATCTATGTGGATGATCAATATGCAGCAGGGTTAAAGAGTGGGTATTGTCCCAAAGAGGGAACTACTGGATTTTAGAGTAGATACGGAAGAAAGTTGGATGATTTATGATTTTCTTTTTTTTGGTGGAGGTGTTATCTCCAAGTGGTTTCTGGTTTACTTTTATAATACTTTCGGTTTCATGTTTGTCCATTTATAGTAATAAAGTGTTTATTTTCGGTAAATTGCAGTTTACTACGTTGTTTTGGGTTCTGTTGGCAGTAGCCCATGTTATATTTCATATTTCATATTATATCTTGACCGATACCTCTAAAAACTCTTCTCTCAAGGTCACCTCATCTGAACTTTGAACTTTGCTGGGATTATCGTGATGAAGTGTTCCAGCTGGGCTGACTTTATTACATGACACAATGAGATGCAGGGAGTACGCTGAATGTGTGTGGTCATTGGGACTCAGATTGACTTTATTGCTTTATTTACGATAGATTTCAGTTAATCATTGTGTTAATCATTTGTGTGTGTGTGTGTGTGTGTGTTTGTGTGCATGTTTATGTGTGTGTGTTTAAACGGAGATAAGGAAAGGAAGGTACCACTCTCTTGATCTGTGAATGCTCTGCTGCAAACTATAAAAAGTGAAGGATTTTCATAAATGTGGTAACAGCAAAATTGATGTTTTGTGCGATAAAAATAAACATACATGACCCTCTATCCACCAGACCAGGAGTCAACCTCTCCTCTGTGCTCAGAGGAGCAGTCAATACAAATGTGTTGATGCTCTTGCAAGTAATAAGTCTTCTGTTGTGTTTTTGGTAGGAAATTAAGAAACCATTAAATACCAGAATGCCTTGACTGTATATGAATATTGAATATCTGTCTCATTACAGAATACGTTTGAGCACAAGCCAATTTTTTTGCTCGTCCAAAGAGCGTTTTGTGTCTTTCAGATGGTGGTCTCCAAATGAAACCGTACAACACTAGGCCCCCGCTGGCCGGTGGTAATTGCTATAGTGAGAACTGGACCGGTGGAGCTGCTCTAATCAATAAAGTCTTCATCAGCTATTTCCCCTGACAATTCCCTCTAATTTCTTCCTTAATTGTTCTTTTCATAAAACAAGGTGTGTGCCGTGAGCATGTGTGTGTGTGTCTTTGTATGATTGTGTGCTCCCTGGAGCTCTTGCTCCGGCCATCCCTCTCCGTGGACCGCGGCTAACAGATCGCTAATGGAAGTTGGGATGAAAACAGTGGAGGGAATCTTGACCTCCTATAACTAGACTGTGACCTCCACGGGAGGGGGATTATTGTTGATCCAGGCTCTAGGTTCCCCTGAGCAGCGTCAATCCTCACACAGAGCATGACCACGGACTCAAATAAGATCCAAAGTCCTGGCCTCCACAGTAAACAGGAATCATACATGCATGTTTAGTATTAATATTAAAGTTAATTAGCTACAACTGCGTATTTTATTAAATGAATTCATTCTTTAATTCATTTCGGGGAACTTAACCTTTAAGTAAGCAGATGTTATCCAGATAAGATTACCGACACATTAAAAAATTCCACATGGTTACCTTCAACATTCAAAAAGCAAAATAAATTTCAGTCATATTTTTGTCATTGAAAGCTATTTTTGTTTCCTTGAATCATGTTGGGATTTCAATGTTAATTGATAATCTGCCAGCCAAGATTGTAATCCATCATTGTAATAGACACTGTTCTGTGTCACCTTCACTCTCCGACAGTTTTCACCCACGACTGCCAAAGAACGGGAAAGATTGGGATATAATTGTTGTCCTTTAGCCCTTATTGCCCTTCAATAATAGTAAAACTGTGAGGGTCCATTCCATCTCCCGGTGGAAGGAGTCGCTGGTTCTCTGGAGGAATTTGTCCCGCTTGTGTGGCACTGCAGGCATCACTGCCCATGTGAGGCATCCAGCCATTACAGGCCTAAACCTGGTGCAGACCAAGAAAGAGGGAAGGAATGGGCATTTTGAGGGGCAAATATATTTCACAGCAGTGACACAACATTAAGTTATAAGTATCAAGCAATTCTTAAAAATAACTATCTCTTTATGAATTTTTGAATGAACCACAACAGTTCTTATTCAAATAAATTTGAAATAAAATTTCAGATAATTTTCAGACATAATATCATAATAATCCTCACTAAATATTCAAAAAGACCTGATAAGGGTGTAAAGGTTGCGTAATGTTCAATTAGTCATTCACTGGTGAAACAAGAGGAAATTTGTTATTACTGTGTAATTATGGCATATCATTCTTCATTTGCCAAAAATGTTTGCAAATACTGAAATTCATTCCATAATCGTTAGTAAAGTTGCCCACATAGTACTAATGGCTGTTACTATTCAAACAAACTTTCCTTTGGATTATTGTTTCATGTCATCCATTAAAAATAATAATCACAATAGAATAACTTTGCAAGGCTCTCAGTAGAGTACATACCTCTTACAAGGACCAACAATCCCCTTTGTCTAATTAAACCCCAAATTCCAATCATAAACCAAAGAAAATAAAAATATCCATATCAAAACAGTCTGATATTTCAGTTATTTGTTTTTGATGCACTAATGCAAACTGCATCAAAATAACAACAACGAATGACAGCCTTTATGAATTATGAGCACTTGAAAATGATCATGATGGGAAAAGAGCTGAAAAAATAATGAATTGGTCAAGAAATAAAGCCCCTTTAACTGGATCCACAACAGAATTGGATGGCTTGTCCTTCTGCACATCTTGTACCCTTTGATTAAGTTTAATTGTAATATTTCGCAAAAAAAGTATTCTTTTAAGAAAAAAAAAGCCTATCTGGGAATGTGGGAAAAAAATTCTATTAATCCCAGTTCCATCATGTTTGATGAAAATCCCGGTATTTTTTGTATAATCCAGCCAACAAACAAATCAGCAGATGGAATATAACCTCCTTAAAAAAAAGATAACTATCAGAAAATCACTGGGAGTCATTTCATTGAGTTAGAATTAACTATACTTAAACTTGAATCTTGAATAAATGCAAAGCTAGATTAACTCTATCTGGGTATGATATGATTATTGAAAAGGGGAGAAAAAAGGATTATTTTAACATGAGCGCAGACACAGTGATCAGGTTAACGCTGCAGTGGCCACAACAATAAATATAACCTTGATGAATCTGTCTCATATCATGATTTACGATACCTTTAGGGTTTTGACTTACAGGGCTTTATTGCGAAAATTAGATTTGAGTTGTCTAACAGCCGGGCCACTCAACTCCTCAGTAGGCTGCTGTAGATTGTGCTGCTGTGGGTTTTATCGACATATCCCATTACTGAAGTCTTCCCGTTTTATGACCATTTCCATAAATTCTGTCAGGGACAATCTCTCTTTGTGGACGTGATGGCAGGATCATCTCAGGGCTGTTGTTTGATGCTTCAGCACTGTCTATACACACATCTATATATCCTGTGAGCCGTTCGGCCCCTCTCCTCCCTCATGACAATGACTCAGACTTGCCCGTAGACTGACGTAGAGTACTGAATGAGTTTAGAGATGATGAAAGTATTAGTTCAGGTCAATCTCTATTTACAGCTCAATCACTTAACAGAGCGGGCCTCTCTATTACACCTCTATCTGTCTGGCTGGTTGGCAGTCGGCAGCAAATGAGGAGCAAATGAGGAGCAAAGGGGGCAACTGATAAGACCTCTGGGACACAGATGGGGGACGGGGGACGGGGGTTAGCATCATTTGTCTCCCATCCCCACAATACCATTAATCCCTTTATGGAGAATGCTAAGTCATTAACCCGCTATATGTTATTCCTTTATTAAAAAATATATCCTTTTTGGTCCCAGTTAAGGCAACAAAACAGAGTGCTTAATTATAATTTTTGTTATTTCACCCATTCAGTGAAACATAAAATTACTTGCATTCTTTACTCATGGGTAAGTAGAGTTTCTTGGGTAAAAGAAAAAGAGAAAGGAGACATTGGTGAAATATGTGAGTCTCAATGTATAAAAGTGAGAAGTAAAAACTCCGAATGACATTTCTACCACTTGTTTTATTTTTTTCAAACCTCTCTGAACCACTGAAAATAATGTTTTGTCGAATCTACTTAATTTTATTTTGTCAAGTGGCTCAACTCAGAGTCACCGGTTCACCTATGTTGCATATTTCTGGACTGTGGGAAGAAGATGGAGTACCAAGAGTTAACTGCTATTATCCTTGAGAAATAGTTTTTAAACATTTTTTGTTTTAACCCTTGCAGTGAGTCACAGTAAGATCATTAAGATCTTCTTTATATGCCAAATATCCAAACATCTTATTTGTATTTTCTAATTTTGGTTCACCTAAACAACTACATTTCATTGACCCTAAAGGTACATCATCTGAGTGATTCATTTTCAAACAGTGAACGCAGTAAATTGGTGGTATTTTCTACATCTGGGGGGGGCAGTGGCCTCAGAGAGCTTTTTATCTGTGCAGCAATGAAGCAACAGACATAATTCTCTGATAAGTTAATTAAGAGTGATAATTTCATGCACTCTAACACTGTGGGTGTAGCAGTCTGCTGCTAGAGGAGGAGGGGCTGACAGGTGTTGTCCGGGATGGATGTCCGCTTGTTTAATATCCTTTTTTCACCCACCTCTTCTACAGTGTCGAGGCAGTCCAGAACAGAGTTGTACCACGATCCTGACTGGCCTGTTGAGTCTTTTCCTGTCTCTTTCTGTGCTTCCTCGACCCCTGCAGGCCTGTGTGTAAACGACTGCACATTTTCTTTTTCACACATTGAAATGAGCTACTGAGTAATATTTTCTGTATCAAAAGGGGGAGCAGTGGCCTCACAGAGCTTACCTTCAACATTCAGGAGGAGTTTTTCTGGGGGACTGTGGGTGTGCCTCCGTGAAGCAACAGACATTATTTACTGATAAGGTAATTATCAGTAAATTGACATTTTTGCAGCAGCGAAGGCAAAAAAAACAAGGCACATATAAGCCTTTCCTTGCACTCCAACACACAAGCACTCCCACTCACTTATACGTTATCACTCAATGTAATAGTGACAGAAAGTTGATGAGTAAGTGAGTGAGCAACATAAATATGGCTTTGCAGTATGAGCAGAAAAGGAAGATGTTCAGCCCAGGATCTATAAAAGTAGAATGATGCCCTCTGGTGGCTATGGGTTGCAATGAGGCGTTACAGAGTGTGATGTTCAGTGTGAATGATTCTTAACCAGTGTCATTCCCCAACACTCGCCTCATTGTCCATTCTGATCATTGGGTTTAGCATATTGTCAGACCAAGTTAACCCCTTCATGTAAACGGCATTCCCTAATGGCAGTGACTTCGATCAGAAGGGCAATGCCTCCTGTAAGACTGTAAACAATTAAAATTCCCCAGATTTTAATTAAATTGTGCATCTGTAGAAGAATATGCTGGACAGAAATTTAGGCCCCACCTCATGTCTTACAGGACGTTAAGCATCGACTGCAAATACCTTATTGTCAGATAACACAGCATCATTTCTACACAATATTAGGCATGTAGTTATAATGTTATGATTTACTGTCCATTCCTATGCTTTGTGTGTAGATCACTGTGAGCATGCATGTGTGTGTGCGGGTGTGTGTACGTGTGTCTCAGTGGTGGAAAGTAACTAGTACTACTATTGGTACATTAACTAAAATATCATAACCCGGAACAAATATGGGGAACTTGTAATGTACTTGAATATTTATATTATATGCTACTTTATACATTTAAACAACTACATCTAATGGGGTAAATATTGATGTTTCTACGCCACTACATTTATCTGACTGTTACCTTTAAAATTACATGTTTTACTCCCTTCCATGTCCAGTTAAAAACATATTGCTCCAAATATGTTGGCTTTGAATCTTTGATGCTGAAAACACATTGTAAATGTTAACCTTTTAGAGGGAATTATGATTCTACTTGAACGGTGATGCTAGAAGAAAATACATATTTATAGAAATACATATACTGTATAACATATAATATAAATATAAATGAAAGTAGTCAAGGTGCAGATGTGCAATAGTGCATTTAGGAAAATACACATGGTGTGTGGTCTGAGGATGACTGATGGGTTGCAGAGTTCAGGTTTCAGACACAACACAGTTTCACAGTGAGCTGTTATAGATTCTGACTGCAGTGGGGACAAAGGACCGGCGGTTGCGCTTTACACTGTGGGTGTAGCAGTCTGCTGTTCAGAGAGCTGCTCAGAGTGATCACAGTCTCATGTAAGGGCTGAGAGGTGTTGTCCAGGATGGATAAACTCCTCTGACCCACGTCCAGCACAGAGTCCAGACAGTCCAGAACAGAGCCGGCCCGCCTGACCGGCCTGTTGAGTCTTTTCCTGTCTCTCTCTGGGCTTCCTCCACACCTGCAGGCCACAGCGTAGACGACTGCAGATGCTACCACAGTGTCGTAGAAGATCTTTTTTACAGAGTCGTGAACACTAGATTAAACTACTCAACAGAATATAAAGTAGTTAAAATTGTCTCACATTGTAACATCAATACTGCACAATTAAAAATTATTTATGGCTTTTCCATATAATTTAAAATTTAAAATGATTTATATGACGTTCGTACTGTGAGAGCTCAGTTAACCAGAGTCAAATTCCTTGTATGCATGTACATGGCCAATAAAGCTGATTCTGATTCTGATTCTGATGAGTACTCTACATTTTGCTGATAATACCGGCATACTTTTACTTGAAGATGCTTCTGAAAGTAGGACTTTTGCTTGTAGTGGAGTATTTTCACAGTGACTATGAGGATCACTGGCAGCAAAGTTTGTCTCCTTGCCAGTGGAAGGTATTAGTGCAACGTTGTGTAACATGATTACTGGCTGTGACAAGTAGACAGCAGCTATTAGATTGTGAGCCCCTGAGCGAAAGGTCAGGTGGGGGTTATCAAGCATTCAGACAAATAAACACTCAAACACTAGCAACATTATCCCGGGTCCGATCAGCTGGTACCGGAAGGACAGTTAAGAGATCAGTGCACAGCAACATAGTCAGAGCTATGTAGATCCACTCTCAGCTTCATCTATCCTCTGCTGCTCAGGTTCAAAGCCACTGGGACCATTTGGTCGTGTATCCTGAGCAGCTGCCTCTCAGGGGGCAGGAGGGTGAATAATCATCACTGGGCTTATTGGTTTGGTTATGGCTTCTCAAATGTCCCCTCCTTCTGTCAGATAGACACGGAGATGGCTTTTTACCAGCATGCTGTGCAACAGAGTAACTTTTCAGGACGGGATTCTACATTAGCTGTAAATACGGTGTGTTTCTGTATGCATTAGCGTTGCACTTGAGTGCAATTAGTAATATGTTTTCATTTGAGGATGGGCAGATGAAAAAGCTTTGCTGCATTGCATGAATAGTCATGCAATGCCTCAGACAAACTTGTTTACACCCTGCTTTTTCAATTACCCAAAGTGTGTATACAAACCCTGCAGGCGTGGACAACTTGAGTAGCTGAGATTATTTTAGCAAGAAAGGAATTTAAAAGCAGTCCACTAATTCTGTTGTAACCGGTCGCCCATGCAGAAATTATTAGCCCGCATTAACACAATTACAAAGCCTTTGAAGTAAATGGTGAAACCGTTTTTGATGATGAAATCCTTGGGGATCATTGGGGACATAATGTTTTATCTCTCTATCAGATTACTCAATGCTCTTTGTCATTGGTCATTTTGAATTAATTATATACTTAAAACCCTTTAATGTCCTCAAAGGGAAAGAAAACTATGGAAAAAAAAACACTTTTAATTCTCTTGGGAATTTGTTAATGTATTATCTTAGACTCTCTGAGACACTATTTGCGTTAAAATTACAAATCCTTTGGTCAAGCAATTCTTTTAAACTGTAAAAAGGATCTGTGCTACTAAATATTTCATGGTGAAATTTTGTATTTCTTCTTAAATTGTCAAATGTAATTAGATTACCTCAACCTTTCGGTAAAGCATGTTTTAGAAAACTCTTTGACCTGTATTAGACTTTTTTGGTTGTATTAAGTTACATTAGTCTACTTAGTAAGTCCTCATATGCTTAAATATGCCCCCAAAAAATCCTACTAGTCAAATAGGACTCTCAATAGCCTCCTCTTCGGTGGTCACTTTGACCTGTGGTGTCCTCCAGGGCTCCATCCTAGGTCCCTTACTCTATAGCATAAACATGCTGCCATTGTGTCATATCATAAACAGGTAGAGCAACAATTGAGCAAGACATTAAAGGGTTAAAATATACATTTTGGGGCAACAGTTTGGTTGAAATTTCTACAGTGATGCATTGAAAAACTTTTGAGTGTTTTCTTTTCTGGATTGGGGGAAATTATAGCAAACACATTTTGATTCCTTTTTTATGTCAAATCCTGCATAGTTCTTAACTTTTCTGCCTCATTGTCTTCCAGACAAGGAAACCTCAGTAACCCGGGCCACTCTGTTAATTAGACTGCACACACAGAAGAATGTGGAGAGAGTAAAGGAAAATGAGGAATACTCTCCAGTTTTCTTTCACCAATATCACTGTCGCCAATGATTTTCCTACATTTGCGTGCCTTTTCATATTTGCATATACATAATCACTGAACAAGAAACAGGTCTCTGAGTTTTTTGTCCACCTTTACAGTGAAGATTAACCGGCTTCTCCCTTCTCCTGAACAATTTTTTTTTCCATTCTTTTAATCTCTTTTTGTTACTATGAAATCACAGTCTTTATATTATTGAAATGAAAATTTGTCTGTAAATGAATCCTGTCATCAGCTGTCAAATATGCCTGCGATAATAACATCCATGTAGCAATAGTCAACACAGATTTCCCAGACAGACAATGGCAGAACTACATTCTGTAGAGGGTGTGTTTCTCAATAGTTTCACATGAGTCTGCCAAAATCTAGGCTTGCACATGTGATGTGTGTAATATCACAGCAGACGGTTTTCATGCAGTTAACATCACAGAACATAGATTATCTCGTGTACGTATGGACACAATATCCTGTACTCATATACAAATACAGTACACAATGTCACCACAGGTTGTTTTTTTGCACTGGCAGAAACTAAGTTGTTTCCTCTAGGAATCTGTCAGGTCTGGAGTTCAGTATCGGTGACTCCTGATCTCAAAACCTGATAAAATGAGTATTTAAACTGGTGCTCTTCCATCAAAGTCTTTCATCAGTTTCATTTATTTATTTAAATTTTTACCCTGTGCTGTCCAGCTGCCTCACCATGCAGAATGAGGATCTGGCTGCCTTACAGTGCCAGACAGATTTTATTCTGCAAAGGAAGAATCTGTCTTACTCCTCTAGTTGTTTAAACTGCATTCTATTTATTATTATCATTATTATTATTATTATTATTATTATTTGATGAGGTAAATAAGTGTATCCTCTTAAGAAATATATAATATATAATAAAATCAATGTTACATCTGTACTGTACAACTATATATTCCTCTAAGTGTGTGAAAAAGATTGTCCCTGGATGTGGTTTGAAGGGGGGGGGGGGGTTCATGATAATGCCCGTAGACCCAAGCCACCACTGGGACCCATGGTCTCCCAGAGCATGAAGCACCAGAGGCCACATGCCCCCGTGCGAATCGCACACCAGTCCCAGCCAACCAGACCCCTGAGCCTGCCATACAGCGGAGGACCCCCCCCTTGGACCATCACTCCTGAGGGAACACGACGGGTGTGTTCCCCGACGGTGCCCTGGGACACCCCGGGGCAGGACCAACGCCCCCCCCCCCCAAGATGGATATGTGGTGCATTTGTAACTAAGGTGCTGTGTTTAAATTGAGGGCAGTTTGGGCAAGCAGCCCTCGCCTTATGGGCAGTGGAGCTCATCACCCTGTCCGACCTGTGCCCCAGACCTCCATGTTTATAGTTAAGTAAAATTGTAGGGCAGTCAGTCTGGCAGGGGAGGATAGATGGTGAGTCCCAGTGACAACAAGGAAGGACCCACACTGAGACAGCAGCCACAGAACCCCCAGGCCCCTGGGGCATACGGGCACCCATGGCCGGTAGGACCCCGCCACCACCCTCCCAGGGGACCGAGCAGTGCAGCCATGAACACCCAAAAATGTTTATATGATAGAATTAATTAGTGGGTCCTGCGTACGTTTTAAACATTACCTCAGTCCCAACCTACACGGTCTTCAATCCTTAAAACATTTGTATCTGCAGAAGGAAGAATAACCCAGGTGGATATCCTTTGTATCATCTTGCTCCCAAAACATAACTCATTCCTTTGACCTCTCAAACTCCCTCCAATAAACATCCATTTCTCCTCCTTCCACAGAGACCTTGAGTCCTGCACCCAAAGGACCACCCAATGTTAAAAGGCAGACACCCTCCCCCAATAACTATTCACCCATGACCCCCTAAGACCACAACAGGAACTACATTCTTTCCTTTGTGCCCGGTCTTTCATCCCTCTTCACCACTGGGGCACCAAAATAACCTGTGAGGATCATTGTTTGGTAAAAATAGGGATTTCTGTGCAGGCCGTACAACAAAGGGCTGATGAACACACCATGCTCTTGCTCACCAACTATCTCCGAGCATTATAAAATCCCACTGTTTTTTTGTGTTAATGCCCTGTAACTGCATACTTGTGGGAATGACAGATGATGCAGACATAGTTTCATCAAGGGAATGCCCTTTAAGAATTATGATTCAGTGTAGTTATAAGTGTGGGTATGATCCAGGTGAGTCAGGCAGTGCATCCACCGCGTGAAAGCACAAACTATCCTCTTGAAAATGAGATAACCGTGTTCAGTGAACACATCTTGTGCTCCCTTATCCACTTGCACAAGGATAAAAAAAAGTGCAGCTTTTAGGACAACAAAATCTAAGCCTGATTGAAAGAGTGTCAGGTATATGTTACTCCCACTATTGTTGACCCAGAGGTAAGAACAGCAGCAGTCAGGCAGCATGAGACAGGTTGTGACAGGACAAAACAGTACGATGTGTGGTCGGTTTATCTTTCAGTTAGTCTTCCTTCATCACACTTGACACGCAATTCCTGAATTACAGATAACTTATTTGAATAGTGGCAAACTTCACCCAATCTATATATTTGCACATTGAATTCATGTCCATGCCTAAGGATGTATCATTTGCATAAATGATAATCTAATCTACCGGCCACCCAAACAAAACCCAGCCTTCATCTCTGAGATGTACAATCTTTTGTTGACATTTTACACAACCTCTGCCAATATTTTAGTACTTGGAGATATGAACATTCATGTCGACTCCCCTGCATGTCGTTTTGCTGCCGAATTTCTCCAACTACTGGATTGTTTTAATCTCAGGCAACTTGTCGATGTCCCCACCCACACCATGGGGCACACTCTGGATCTTGTCATCACTGACTCTGCTCCTCTCAGCAATCTTCTTGTGTACGATCTGGGTGTGTCCGACCACAAGGCCGTCTCCATGGAATTGTCGCTTGTGTCCCCCCTCACTAAGCCCAAACGTCAAATCTACTTCAGGAATCTGAAAAACATCAACCCAGAAAC
>VRLP01006487.1:0-28137 GCA_009660295.1 Lophius piscatorius
CGGGCTTTCTGTTCTGCTGCCCCTCGTCTGTGGAATGCCCTCCCTGACCATCTCAGGGCTCCACAGACGACTGACACATTTAAAAAAGGACTTAAAACTTTCCCTTTTAGCAGAACCTATAACCTTAATTAACATTGCTGCTTTTTGGTAAGGCTTTTATATAGTTATTATTTTATTTTTTATTGATGTTTTTATCTGCTTTTGCTTTGTAGCACTTTGAGATTTGATCCAAATGTAAAGTGCATTATAAATTAAATGTATTATTATTATTATTATTATTACACTGTAGACTTGTGGTGGCAGAAACGGCCCTGTGTAGTCCAGGTGTTCCTCCGAGCTGAAATGGTGAGGGAAATATCCCTTGATTTGATCGCAGAACCCAAGGGCTCGCGGCATTGCGCTTAGATGCATGGTGAGGAATGATAACGAATCAATTAATTTCAGATTGAAACCAGCATCGCAAAACAGTGCTTTGCTACCCTGCACTATGAGAGTAGGATTTAAACCCAGCTCGATCATGGTGTTGAGAATCAAGTAACCGTCAAAACCTCTTGCGTTATGTGCTATTAAAGTAGAATGTTTGTAGAGAGGTCTCCTGTAACGCAGGAGAAAATCTTTTACGCAATTGGTGCCGTAAGACGCTCACACTTTGCCTTTCAGTGTTTTCAATAGATTGAGCGATTGGGGAAGCAGAGGAGGTGGAGGGCACAGGATCATTTTGCACCTTACTGACACCTTACTTACTGATGACATTTCCACCTTGTAAATGTGTATTAATTTGAGGTATCTGAAAACAGTTGGATATTCACTTGACCTCTGAGCGTTATTTTGATGGGTATGTGTGATAAATTGATTTACCGGTGTGCTAACTGATTAAGCAGTGAAATCGCTGTATACTCGCGACAGGATCTGAGTCATCTACGAGCAAATCATGAACATCAACTGTTTCTTCCCAATATTGCCCTTGAATGCCATTCAATTAATCTATAGCTTCCTGCAAATAAGTTTGGTATTGTAACATTGATTTGATCAACAAAAGACTCATTTGACTCCATATTACTGATGGAAATATCTCATCATTAATGAAAAGATCCTGTTTGCGAAGGAGTTTAGCATTTGGACATTTTCAGCGAGAGTGATTAAGCACCGCCTGAGATGGTTGATGTTGCTTCTAATCCCACGTCGGGTTGAACGGCGGGGTGAATGACCGTCAGACGAATACAACTTCTCCCTCCGGCATAGGTCTGTGGTGAAGGAAAAAAAAAATCAACTACTATTCTTCATCAGAGTTCTGTGTGTGTGTGTGTGTGTGTGTGTCTGTGAGAGAGTGAGTTGGGACGGAACAACGAACAGTTGGTGTGTGTGTTTCTGTATGTGTGTGTGTGTGTCTATGGAAGTGTGCTTGTGTGTATGGATGTGAGGCGTGTGTTTTTTTTTTCTTCCTGCCCATTTCTCCCCTTCATCTCATTCAACTATTTAAAAACAAACTTATATAACCTTGACCCGTCTCCCAACCATCTCTCCTAAGTGGTCGAGGGAGTACATACCGATGGTTCAGACTGTCAAGATAACCCATAGTCAAGGTCATGCTGTGTCTGCCCGAAATGACCAAATATGGAAGACACTTCCGGTCTTGGTGGGAAACTATCAAAATTGAGGATGGCAGGAATCATGTGACTGTGATGATGTCATCACAACACATGACATGGCCAGGCTGACTGGATGAGGGGGAGGGGCTTAAACTCACCTGATAGAGAGGGTCCCCTCACACTTCCTCATTGAGGCGGGACTTCCAGTGAAGTGCCGCTTCCGATTGGACGAGAGGGCGGGCATCCGTTTTATGTGACGTCACTTCCGGTTGATTAAGTGGTAGCTTCTTATGGGCGAGTGACAGGTATGACGAAAGGTATCCATATTCATTTTTGACAGACTCGCCGGAATCATCCCCCTCAAATCAGACTTAACGTCTAATTAAATGAGCATATGGTTTGTAGGCACATTTTATGAAAGATTCCTCAAGATTGTCACAGAGGAGGGGTGATGCAAATAGGATGCTGCTTCTAATCATCTGCCCTTAATTTGCATTCAGGAAGGGAAATCTGTATGCTCAAAAGTATGTGATGGTTATGCCTGTTTATTTTTCTCCATTTACCCTCACATTGGTTCCACATACAGATTAGATGCAGAGGACACAGTTCTTTTTCACGGGACATGCGCTTAAAAAAGGGAGGCCTTTTTCAGCTTAAACCTCTTCATACGGGTTTCCTTTTCTACTTTCAGGCTGATATTTTCAGTTTTTTTTTCTCATGCTTTTATTAAATGTTTTTATTTTCCATTACAACGGATACCATGACTGGCCAATTATAAAAGGTCAAGAATTGAACTTGAGGAAGTTTCCCATTGCAAAGCCCCTACAAGTGAAAACATCGTCTTGTAGAATTTGTAGAGAGATAGTGATGAACGGCAACTTTAGAATGCAAAAACAAGCTAATGTAATCTTATGCAGTCGATTACTTCATCATGATTGGTTGATTAGAGAATAATAAATGAGCTGATATATTTTAATTATATGAAGGCATACTTTTTTATTTTTTACAGATACAATCATGTCACTTCAATTCCAACAGACACAGTATTTGAATGGGTTGATCGGGCTTTCTGTTCTGCTGCCCCTCGTCTGTGGAATGCCCTCCCTGACCATCTGAGGGCTCCACAGACGACTGACACATCTAAAAAAGGACTTAAAACTTTCCTTTTTAGCAGAACCTATAACCTTAATTAACATTGTTGGTTTTTGGTAAGGCTTTTATATAGTTATTATTTTATTTTTTATTGATGCTTTTATCTGCTTTTGCTTTGTAGCACTTTGAGATTTGATCCAAATGTAAAGTGCATTATAAATTAAATGTATTATTATTATTATTATTATTTATCTTTATTTTTTTTAACTCAAGACCTTGCTAAGACAAAACTTATTACATGGATGACATTTGGATTAGGAAGCACTATTTTGCTTCCATTGAAGCTTACCAGTAGATTAAATCCAATGTTATGCATTCTCCACTCGTTAACATTTCTTCTACAGCAGCAGCTAACAACTCTCAGACTTACCGGCAAAATCTGTTCTCCTCCTGTGGCTCAGCAGAGGATTAGGATTCTTCTCTTTTATTTGAGCCACAGGGAATGCCCTGCCCTTTTGATAATTCATGACAACAGTTTTAGGTTGAGCTCTATCCGTCACTCTGATAGTTTGGCCTATCTTTATCTTGTTCCTCACCACTATTGATCTGCAGCTTTGCAAGGGTAGAGGCATGGCAGAGTCGTAATCTTGGCCTGGCTGATCGATATCACCGTAATACATGATTTTTGAAGAAACTGAGTGTGAAAATAGAGGATGAAATTTAGTTTTTTAAACAAAGTTACTTCTTTGGTTATACATGTTCGAAAACCAAAGAAGAAAAATATTTGTTAAAAAAGAGATCTAATGATCTGGAATTACATTAATAATTAATACTTAAAGTTTGGCTGACACTAATGAGACTGACTCTTTGGTTTTGCTGGAATTTTGGTCATAAACAGAAAATGTTGTATTATAAAATATTATAATATTTATTAGAGTAATTGGTAAATTGGTAAACATGTACATAGATTAATAATGATAATACTTTTCATCAATTGCTTGAGCATATGCCTGCTCGATCACAGAGTGAAATCGATTCACTGCAGTTGATCCAGCCCTGAGTAGCGGTGGGCAGCCCCTGCGAAGCACCCAGGAAGACAATTGGAGCTCAGGATCAAGAGGATGGGCTCAGGGCAAGACTGCTGAGCTACAGCCACCTCTACTGAACACTGTGATCCTATTCGGTGTTCGTTGTCTGCAATGGTTAGTACCTACTAACCATTAACTGGGGAACCGGCGACATGGGCAGCCAGGGCTCATTAATGCACGTGGTGTATATAGGGTAGTCCTTGTTGTCTGATCCCATAGAAAATCTTTACTACATGTTCTAAAAGTGCATGCAAGCTCTGATAGACAGGTGTCTGAAATCATCTCAGAGCTGTTTTGGTAGCAGAAAGGGTACAAACACAACATTAGATAGACAGTTAAAACTGGAATGTTGGAATACTGTTGGAGTAAAATGCCAGAGCTGATTTCATCAATGTTATGCAAACTCCACAGAGATGTAATCAGCCTCCACCCCTCCAAAAAAATTAAAGATGGGAAGGTAAACGAGTTACCCTGACTATCTAACTATTACCAAATAACTAATACTATAGCCACTGTTATCTGAGTATAGAGTATATCTCTCCATTGAGCTACATATCCCTTATTTGATTATTCAATTCTAACAATGCAAAGAGTTCTTGAAACTCTGCCTTAGTGTAAAGTATTCAACACTTTCTAATGTGCAGTTTTAACTCCATGTCATGTAGACCAACATATAGTAGATACTTTAAAAGGATGTTGAATTCAGACAGTCGATTCTGCTGTGCACAATACACTAAAATATTTATATCCCTGCTTAAATACACCATTGTCATCTGTGACTTCCATATGCAACCTTACAATAGGACCATTGAGAATAACACAAATATAAATATACAGGAGCTACCATGTAAACTAAATAAAATATGTGAAAATCATTCCACCAATATGACATGGTTTGATTCTCAACTTAACTGGTTAAGCAGATCAGAAAATATTCTACTTACTATTACTAATATTCTACTTACTTATACTGACGACTGACACATTTAAAAAAGGACTTAAAACTTTCTTTTTTAGCAGAACCTATAACCTTAATTAACATTGCTGCTTTTTGGTCAGGCTTTTATATAGTTATTATTATTATTTTTTTTTTATGCTTTTATCTGCTTTTGCTTTGTAGCACTTTGAGATTTGATCCAAATGTAAAGTGCATTATAAATTAAATGTATTATTATTATTATTACTTCACAAAGCAGTCAGATAATTCTAACATTCATTTTGACTGTGGTGCCCAGTGGAACTAATTAGCTGATGTCACCCAAAAGTTCAATCATTAGGATTTTCCCTCATATTCAATCACTGTCAATAGTGGATGAATGAATGATCAAACAGCAATCCATGTAAATATAGAGATCCGTTCAGTAACCAACTTAATGGTCCATTCGCTCTGAAATTGTTCTTTTACAATTATAAAAACAATGGCTTTTGTTACACATTGGAGGATTGAATTCAAATTTAGCATGATTTTTTTATATATGTCAAGCTTCAGTTATGGAAGACAGGCGTAAAATCTTCCCCGTTTCATTTCAAATTTACTCTTTGACAAGCAACATTGACTTTGTATCCTTTTTTCTCTCTCAGCCGCCTGACAATTAACTGTTGTCCACAGGAATATAACTGGCGTCAAGTAATTAGATCATTTGCGAGTTAGTAGTTAAAGCTATTTTAACTTAAATTATTAAACATCTATCCCTCCATTTTCTTCCGTTTACCTGGGGCCAGGTTGCAGTGACAGCAGGCTAAGAAGGGATTTCCAGATATCCCTCTCCAAAGCAACTCTCCAGCTCATCCTTATTGTTCCAGAGGATGAGACCAATAAGGAGGAGCCCAGTCCAGATTGGAAAGTCAGTCCCTCCACTCAGTTTCTCCTCCCAGTTGGACATGCCTGAGAAAACTCCAACGGGTGGCGTCCTGGAGTCATCCTAGCTAGATGCAAGAACCACCTCAGCTGGCTCCTTTCGATGCAAAGGAGCAGCAGCTCCACTCTGAGCTCCTTCCGGATGTCTGAGATCCGTACCCTATCTCTGAGGCTAAGCCCAGCCAAACTATGAAGGAAGTTCATTTCAGCGGCTTGTATCCTTAGCCTCATTTTTTCTTTCTTTCTTTAACTACCCAGAGCTCATGACAATAATTGAGGGTTGATTTGTAGATGGACCAGTAAATTGAGAACTTTGCTTTAAGACTCAGCTCTTTCTTCACTACAACAGACCGATACAACGCACGAAATAATGCTGATCATGCACGGAACCACTGCGCCCCCCGGTCATTTTCCCATCACTCTAGGATAAGACGACAAGATACTTGAACTCCTTTGCATGGGGCAGCAACTCACCCCCAGCCTGAGGGGGCCAGTCCACTTATTCCCGGCAGTTAACCATGGCCTAGGATTCGGAGGCATTGAATCTCATACCGTCTGTGTCACACTCAACTGCAAACCAATCCAGTGCACGCTGTAGTTCACGGACTGATGAAGCACCACATAATCTACGATTAGCAAAGACACAATTCTATGGTCCCCAAACCGAATACACTCCTCACTTCCACTGCGCCTTGCCAGACCTTCTTTGATGCCGACGAAAGTAATTTTCCATTGCTTCCCCAAACTCCCCCCACACCTGAGTAATAGCTTCCGATACTGCCGAAGCTGCAGCCATACTGGTATTTCGGTACCTGTCTGCTGCTTCAGTAGACCTCTGGGCTACCCCTGCCGTCCTTCTCAGCTTAACGGCTTCCCTTTTCTCTGGTTCTCAAGATGCCGCCACGAAAGGCACAAATAACCTTCTGTTAGCAGCTGCCTCCGCAATGGAGGACTTCAACATGGCCCACTTGGATTCCATGTCCCCACCTTCCTCTGGAGTATGTTGGAAGTTCTAATGGAGATTCCAATGGGGATTCCAATAGACGTTCCCAGTTCACCCCAACAACTCGTTTGGGTTTACCTGGTCTGGTCTGCAGCCTCCCTCATCATCTGATCCAACTACTCACCAGGTGATGACCAGTGGACAGCTCCGCTCCTTTCTTCATCCTAGTGTTTATAAAAATTATAAAAAAGGCATATGGCCACAGCTCTGATGATACAACCACAATGTCGATCATAGATCTATGGCCTAAGATGGCCTATTACCAAGTAAACGCACGAGCCAAGTTATGCTCAAAGTTGTGATTGTTATAGACAGTTCATGACTGGCACAGAAGTTCAAATACAATTCACCATTTTGGTTAAGATCAGGCAGACAGTTCCTCCCAATCAAGCCCCTCCAAGTCTCTCCATTGTTGCCAACATGGGCATCGAATTCACCCATGAGAACGATAGAGCCCTGGCTGGCCTATGGAAAAAGGCCCGGCGACCAGAAACATGCCAACAAGCTACCCTCCCAGGTCTGGCTCCAGAAGGGTGCCCTGTTCTCCCTAGTCCAGGCAAGGTACAACAAACTCTTTACGACCCCAATGAACGCCTAGTCAAAAACTGTAAAACATTTTCCTAAAACTGTCAAACATTTCAAACACTGTCAATGTGAAATATTTAAAACACTAGCACTTTGAAACATCTCATTAACAAACACTGCACACATTAAAACATTCGAACACTAACACTGTGACCTATTTTAAACACAAACACTGTGAAACAGCGTGGAAATGTTTCAAACACTAATACTATGAATCATTAAGTGAAACGCTAATACTGTGAAATATTTCAAACTCTAACACTGTGAACTCTTCTAGACAGAAACACTTTGAAACAGCTCTGTGAAATTTTTCAAAAGTATCCCTTCCTGCCACCACAAAACTTCTGTTATGCAATGTAGGTTATTACATTTTGTTGTCCACCTTCTCTGCACATACACAGTGATTAAAAAGGGAAAAATGCAGTTAAAAAAAGACAACACCAAGATATCAGGAGCTTATCAACGGGCTTTCTATAAATTAAAAACTAATAATATTGAATAATTATTTAAACTCTATTTGTATAAATCTTTAACTGATTTCAAGGAATAACAGCAAGAAGGTCTCTGTCAATATGTCATTGCATGAGTGGTGGAGCTAATCGATGAGAAAACACTCAGTAAGTAAGGGAATGAATAATACCAGGGAAAAGAATCGTTCAACATAGACTTATGGAGCTGTTAAAAAAGAAGCATAATTTGCTTTTGGCTTTACTGTTTATTTATTGGTTGCAAGTTATGAACGGTGATAATCAAAACTCAGTATATAACGTGGCATTTTATAAACTCCACCAATGGAAAATTATTAATCAAATACAAAACTCTCTGCTCTTGTCTGCATAACAACATTTTAAATGAACTAAGAGTCCTCTGCTTGCCTGGTGAAATGAGCTCATCACCACTGTTAAATGATGACAAGTGACCTTTGAGAGAAAACGATGGGAGAATGCGCTAAAGCTAATAGCAGAGGCTCCTGCGTGTGAGATAATCACCTTCGACTCAACACAGATTAACTTCAAAGACTGGTGAAATTTCTTGAGCGAAGCTGCAGCACTCACAAGTGACTGCAGTGCAGTATGCACTAGGAAGGAAGAACCTCCTCCCTCAGATATGTCATAACGACTACTGTTATTCTTCACTGGAATAGGGCTGGACAATTTTGGCCAAAATGATGATCCTAATTAATCTGATCAATATTGAGATCATCAATATTTATTATGATTACATATGGATGTAATAAGCCATCATGGAAAACTTTTTGATGGATGCAAGGTTTGTCTCCATTACACTGTCCTTTTCTTGCATACACAACAGGTAATGTTACTTTGGAAATATAATCGCTGGAAGGATCCAATCCCCATTTTCCTGCGTGCTCCCTGAAGCTTTTGTACATACACATGACCCATACGCCAATCAGCCATAAATCATAATAATATGATCTTGTAACAATGACACCTGTCAGTAGGTGGGATATATTAGACACCAAGTGAGAATTTTGTCGCTAATATGTGTGTTGCATGTGGGCAAGCATTAAGATCTGAGCTGCTTTGACAAAGGAAAAAATTGTGATGGAATTAAACAAGTAGGACTCGTTGGATGTTTATGGTCTGCAGCAGTTAATACATACAAAAAGTGACCTAAGAAAGAATAATAGGTGAACTGTTGACAGGGTTAGGGGGAAAGGCTCATACAGGCAGTGAGCCTGTGTTGTGTAATCCCACCGAAGAGCTACTGTAGCACGGATTATTAGTAAGTAATGTTGATTTAGCAGTAAAAGGGGACCTGCACAATATGAACTATGTAGCTTTAAGGTTATGGCTGAATTTGGAAAATAAAATAACCTTTTCACTCTGCAGAGCTTGGATGTAGTGTGAGAGGACATGCAGTTGGCTGGTGTGACAGAGGAAGACTCAGAGGAGAGGGCAAAACGGAAACAAGTGATCCCCTGTGGCGACCCATAGAGGGAACAGCAGCAGGAAGGAGAAACATCTTAATGCACAGCGTGGCCATACTCAGAGATAAGAGATGCCTCTTATATCACAGTCTCATGGTTTGGTGAGTTAATTTTGAAACTGTAAACTCTACAGAGGTAACTTGTGTGATAGATGGTAGAGTGATGTTGTTATATGTATGTCAGGGCAAATTAATGCATATAATACAAATAATATCTGACAATTGTATTTTTGGAGAATGCCTTTCCCCTCATAAGAATGAGAGAATTGGATGAGGGAAAGCCACCCATGCACAGGAAGACATTTGAGCAGCACGTAGGAAAAGGATTTGAGAGTCTGTAATTGAAACACATTCATAATAGCAAGTAGCAATATATGTAAGGCAATAGTGCAGTTATGCTTGTGCTTCACTGCCACTCGATGCTTTTTTTCATGCTGTTTTTTTTTAATCATGTATTATGAATGTGTAAACGTATTTGCTCATGATGAGAGTTTATGTATCTTTTTTTTTTATGCACCGCAATTACAATAAAGCTTTCTATTCTATTTTATATTTTTCTAGTGTTCTTCTACCGTGTAATGGGTATTTCCTGCATCAGTGTGGACACAAACGATTTATCAGTCGACGGAATTTAAAAACGGTAAACTATCATAGATAAGATATCATTATTTAAGAGGAACTTTAAGATTGATGTTTTCACATGGTTTTAGATAAAAATGCTAACTCATCTGAAGGCTGTACTTTGTTATGCAGACATGAGAATGGTGCATCTGATAGTGGACAAGGCATCTTACTGAAATGAATTATTCCTTTGAGAGGGATGTTATATGGATTATCATACATAGTGTTTAACAACTATCTCCATATTTGGAAGTTGCATTATCTTCAAGAAAATTGCAAGGCTATCAGGTCAGGAAAATCCGTCTGAAAACTTTTTCGACTTCACATGAATTCTACTAAGATTAATAAAAAAATTCATAGGTTGTGAGACACACTCACAGGCTGACATGAGGCCAAGCTAGAGAAAGGTGTGTGATTTCATATCACACAGATCTCTTTCAGAGATTACATTTGCCGGTGCTGAGGCTACATTATTACACTAATTACTGCCCCGACGTTGTCAATGTAGAAATTCATGACATCTTCTACAGAAAAGGTGGGAAGGTGGTAAGGTGGGCAGAATGGAGACAAAGAGCCAGACAAATGTCTAACATGGCCTGGTCATCTGCCAGAGCTAGGTGTTCTCTGCAGAACTCGGACATTCATCAATTAGATCATTAGCATGGAAAGGGTGATTGTGAATAATGTCGCCGCTGCTGTGTGAGTGTGATACTGCATATTATAGCAGTTACTTCATCAGAGAGGTCTCATCCTAGATTCTATCCTCATATATATTTCTCCTTAATCTATGTAATTAAAATAAATTAGAAATTAATATGGATCAGGGAGTGCAGCACGGCATGCAGAGAGGAGGTTATGCAAAGAGCAGGAGGATATTGTGTGTGAGATTGAAATGGTTTAGCGAGAGGACACCGTTTCGGAGACTATTACAAAAGGGGGAGAAATGAGAAAGTTGATGTATGCAGTGAGAAGTGTGTGTGAAGGAGAAAAGGAGAACAGAATTGGAGATGGGTTGGCTGTATGAATTGTTCCAGCTGCAATTGATTGATCCGTTCCAGTCGCCACTTTGCTGTGGGCAGTCAGGGATGTTAAACCCCTGCGGGGCCTTCTAGCTGCTCTCCCTGCAAATTAGTAAAAATATATCATATTGAGTTGTACCCCAAGTATCCTGTGTCAGAACTAGGCCTATGCTGTCATCCCCGACAGCAAGGGTATATCCCCGTAAAGTCCCCAATCCTCTGCTTTGTAAAAGAAATCCCCCTGATCGAACTCTTCAAGTTAAATTTCAGGTTATGTATATATATATATATATATGTGTGTGTAAAAAAAGCACCCGTAGTGAGTAAAATATCAAGTTTTAGAGTAAAATATGATTTATACAAATATATCTCCTCCAGTAAATTCAAAGGCACCAAATTTAGACTACATTGGACCAGTGGTTGAGAAAATTAAGGCTCAAAAACCTTTGGAGATAGAGCTCCCCATATTGTTAGCAATATATAACCAACTTTTCCCATAATCAATCCAGTTCTTCCTTGCACTGAGGTATATGTAGATATAACATTTAGACATGATCCATGAATCGCATGTCTTTTGAAAAGCGGTATCCTTTCCACAACCACAATTTACCTAATGCTCACCAGGACTTACCATTCCTAATATTTTAACGCCTCATATGTCCTATTTCCTTAATATATTTTAAATGTCTTTATTTATGATGTTAAGCTTAGCTTTATTTTTTTTAAACCTTTCAAATGCACTGATTGGGTGGAGCAATCGTTTTTCGTTGTACTTGTTGTGCAATGACAATAAAGGCTAATCTTTTCTATTCTATGAAACAGTTTTTGAGTTATCGGGGTAGCACAAACGATCTGTGAATGCAGATGCAGACAGACATGACTTTCAGTGACATGTCATATGTCCATGGAAGAAGCTGCGGCGGCGATGCCGATTAGAAAAATAAATCTTTAAATAAGAAGAAATCATTTATTAATCACATATAGCCATACACAGTACAACATAGTGAAATGATTTCTCTGCATTTGACCCATCTCTGGGGGAGGAGTGGGTAGCCCCTTTGAAGCACCCGGGTAGCTAGGGTTTCAAGGTTGGTCCCACAACAGCTGACCCTGGTGGGACTTGAACCAGCTACCTTCCAATCGGGAGATGGCCACTCTACCCACTGAGCTGCAGCTGCCGCGATTACAGAATATCCCGACTTTTTGGCGATATAAATATGTTTCCTTTCGACATTGGGACAATACGGAAAATCATCAGCAGTTGTAGACAGTTTATGGGTGTGTTCAACTTCTAGTTCTGTTCTCTTAGGCAGAAAAGCATGAGATATCTAATTAGTCCTGGTTCACTTGCATTCATAGTGGCTCTGCAAAACAAAGGGTATATGGATAAGATTCAACCAGACTTTAAAGCTTTTATGGTGTATTTATGACGTATATTGTGCAATGGAAAATCAATCAATTCAAACTTTATTGTCATGTGTACAGAGGAAAGCGTCGCACAATACAATGAATTTCCTTTCCCGCTTATTCTCTAGCAATACCGTTGCAGCAGGAGTACACAGAGACGTCAGCCACGGGGGGCACCCTTCCAGAACAATTCTGTGTACTGGATTAAATGCACTGTATGTATTTGTGTGTCTATAGTTGCATTCGTAATAGCTTAGAATTCATAAAGGGCTATATAAATGAGTAAAATCAGCAGCGTCCTCCATTGCATACAAAAACGAAGGAATGTTGTGAAATCACATCATCATTATCTTTTTCTCTTATGTTATATTGGTTGACATCCTGTGATGTCACAATTTCTCGGGGTATGACAGCATACAAGAGGACGAGGTCGCTGTGGTAGCTACTAGTGTATATGCCCAAACACATAATATATATTATATAATATTACTCATACACACTTTTGTAGTGGAAAAAAACAAGTCTGTAGGTCTGTAGAAACAGATATGCTCCACTGACGATGAATCAGCCCGGTTTTGACATACCTCACACAAGGTATGTCCAAACCTGAATCCTTCAAGTAGAGAAGGAAATAGGTAGGCTAAGAAACACCTGCCAACAGGACCTTGAAACCGATATCAAGAGGATGGCCATACCTTTCCTCCGCTAGAGAGACTGACCCAGAACCGAAAATACCTGGATGACTCTAGTCGGTGGGCAGTGTCCCAGACAGGACAACAAGGGTAAGTACGTTGACGATATTCCTAAAAGTACTAATTAGTTTTGTTTGTTTTTTTCTTTTTTAATGTTCCCTCTAATTTTCTCTTTAGTACTTTGTAGAATACTTTGACTCAAGTGTCAAGGAGGATGATAGGAAGACAGATTCCGAATGCATATGTCTTTTCCAAAGGTGTTTTTTTTTTGTATTCATAGTTTTCCATCCACTCAGACAAAAATACAAAACAAAACGACAAAAAAAAGAATTCTCTAATTTATCTACAAAACAACTTTTGGACTTGGAATTGGATTTCGTAAGGCACGTGTTCACAGCAACACGTCCTTCGCTACTATTCCCCCCTCTCTCCAGAGAGGCTAACTTTCCACTGCTTATACAGCATGATCAATTTCACCCCTGTGAGTAATTAAATAATGCCAAAATCAAAATGGGTAGCTAAGTTCCCTCCCTATTATATTCAATACTGGCAGTTAAAAGGATAAACATTCCCAAATAGGATTTTGAAATATTTGTATTGCTTTAACAGAGGGAAATTAATGATCATGAATCATTCTACCACAATTATACAATCCCAACTTAACATACAATAGAAAGAAAACCCCTGCACATGGATTTAACCAGTGATGTCATGTGGGACAGCAACAAAACCCATAAATGCCAGAAAATTGTGGGCGGTTCCCTCTCAAACAAAAGCTCCTCCTGGTGTGAACAAAGGGACAAACAAATGTGAGTATTTGGCAAAATACTCAATATTTATACAAATAAACAATTTGTTCCATAATCACACCTGCAACATAATAAAATAAATAAAAAAAATGATTGAAAATAACGAATGAGTTTTACTTTAATAAGTGAAGCAATGTTACTTTAGCAATTGTAAATTAAGCAAAATGAACACAAGTAAATTAGTATGAAGTAATGTGATGGATTAAGGGAAAGGGACAAGTTGTGAGTAATAAGGAGGGCTCACTCACCTCGTCACAGGTATCCCTGGTTGCATCCAAAGCGTCAGGGTTTACACTTTTTTGGCCGATTGGTTGTTAGGCTCCCTCAAAACACATAAGTAGGTAAACAATGTAGCTTGTGTTGTGGATGTTTAGAAAGTCTTAAGTATCTTAGTCTGCTTGCTGTAAAAAATGCAACTGTTTTCTGTTTTTTTTAGCAGCTCCCTTCACTACTTAAAGCAGTAAGTAGTTAGTAAATGTGCAGTGTCATTTTCTTCTGAAAATAACATGCATTAAAGCACTCAGAAGCAGAAAAAGTTACAAATCCAAGTAACGTAATTGACCTCACAGTTGGTGCCGGTAGGTAATAAGTGTTTGGACTGTGGCTTTTGCACTTTCTGTCTTCTATGGTAAACACATTAGTAAAGATTTTGCCCAAGAGCCTGCTCTGCTGAAACAGTTGCTTTTTTTGCTGTCTTGGAGAAGCAAATGGAAATGAGAGCACTGTGTATTCTGTCAGTTTATGAAAATACGCCTCAGATGTGAGCTCAGCTTCCAAAATGAAATATTAGTCATGTGCTGACTCATCAAATTCATAACATGGATTGTGCTTTCGACAGGTAATATGAATGAAAATTTGTTCTATTGCCAGAACCTCATACCATGTTTGCTGTCAAGTTTATTAACAGGTTTTTTATGTCTTTATTGGAGTTCTGCAGAACTGCATGACAATTAGAAAACAACCCCCAAATACTCTATTTCAATAACTTATTAAATTAATTCATCAGCTGCAAAAACTAGCAGGTACTTCAGATTGGAGATTAATTAGAATTAGAATGAAGTAAGTGACTGTGGCTGCTGCAGGTGGATACATCATCATTTCTTACAAGCTCTGAGTATTTTTAGCTATTAGCACTCACCTAAGGGTTGTAAAGGGACAATGTGTGTTTTTGCTGCCAGTGCAGAGCGAAGTCCCGATATATTTAATGATTCTCTGCACACCTACATGCCAAGAGAATTATGGGGAAATGGAGAAAAAGCTGATGCAAAACGTCTGCACTTTTCTGAAAAAGAGAATATTCACTGATTCAGAGCTCAAGTTCCACATGTTACATTTCTAATTCCCTACCCACCAAAGCAAATCTCTCATGCACTGCAGTAACAAATGAAAATGTAATGTATGGGGTTTACGGCCTCCTATGTTTTTTTCTGTGAACAGGTTTTGTCGGATCAGCCTTTATTTTTTTGGACCAATAAGAATAAAGGAAACTGCAATCAGACGCACACACATGCATGCGTGTCTCCTGAGCCAAGGATTTATGTTAATCATATTCCTTTCTTATAACATAACAGCGTCTCTTGACTTTACAAATCCTCTGTAGATTTATGGCTAACAGCCCTTCTTAACCTCTTGACCCGCCCAACATGGAGTCCTCCATCAGAAGAGGCTCTAGTCGGGGGGAGGCAAAAGCCAGATCAGGGACACAGCTGAAGAGATACAGCTGGATCGTTTCATCGCCCATGGTTCCCTCTGCATTGATCAGGGAGCAGATATAATAACCTTTCAAAAGCATGCCCTGGGCAAGGGAGGGTGGAAAAAACACCTGCTTGAGTCGGTCAATAGGTACCTAAATTATGTTGTAGCTACTGTGAAAGAATTCACTCTCTTACGCTGCTTTATTGGTTTGGTTTCAGATGATTCTTGCACCGAGAAAAGATTAATTTCTATGAAGGGGTGAACAAGCAAAGATTATAGCAAACAAGCAAAGACAAAAATGCAACAAAATTATAATTTAACACAGACATTGCTGCGAGTTAAGTGGGAAATTGTAAAACAACAACAAGATGCAGTAAAATGACAAGGGGCGACAGATTCCAATGCAATTCCCATGCAGCAGCTGATTTATAAGTTTATTATGGAAAGCTGTGAGTCACATCCATCTCTGTTGCTCCGATATGCATGAACTGTTGTTCGCCTCTTTCAATCAAGGACCGGCTCCTCCAGTATGTGAGCCATCAGGATGTTTACAGATGGTGTCAAAGGGAGCAGGAGAAGAACAACGAGAGAAATGATGAAAGTGATGTAAAACAAAATGACGATGTGAGACAACAAAGAGAATTTGGACTGAATACACATTTATCAAAGCACCTTTGACGAAGCTCATTTAACTGCGCTTTATAAATTCTTTCTACAAGAAAAAGAAACATTAAATAAGATAGAGGACTTGGTGAAAGTGTTGGCTAGATTCCAGCCAGAGCCATTATTTTCCATTTAGAGGGACTTAATGGTCAGCTGCTCATTGACTAATGGACCCTGCCAACCCAGTAACTTACGGGAGAGTGGGAGAACACATTTAGGTTGTTTCAGAGTTTTCTACTAATTGACAAGCTGGTCTGAAGACACAAACGCTGCATGGGTGGTATCAAATAATACAGGATGACATACCTTTTTACACACGGTAAGGAAAACAGGGATTAACAGTTGCATCTATTATGTGTTTGAAGCAGGAAACACATGATAGATGCCATCAATGGCTTTGACAAGGGCCAAATTGTGATGGTTGGATGATTGGGTCACAGCATCTTCAGAACTACAGTTCTTGTTGGGTTTTCCCAATCTGCAGTTATCAGTTCCTACCAAAAGTTGTCAATGGAAGAAAAACTGGTGAACGGGCACACAAGCTCACTGGAACGAAGGTTAGCACACGGACTGAATAGCCACAGACAGGTCAGATGTCAATGCTCACCCAGCCCACTGTCGAAAGCTCTTACAACTACTGGGCATGTCAGCATCAGATCTGGACCACAGAAAAATGGCAGTAGGATATCTGACCGTATGAATCATATTTTCTCTTACATCATGTGGCCGGTTGGGTGTGGAACAGGGAGGCCCTCATTCATTATAGGAAGAAGGAAAGCTGAGGGGAGCAGTGTCATGGTTTGACCAATATTTTACCATTATTACACACCAAGTATACCCCAAAGGTATTCCCTAATGGCATTGGCCTCTTTCATTTCCCTGCCACACTGCAACAGTTCTTCAGGAATATTTTAAGGAATATGAATATGAACTGCCTCCAAATTCCCCAGACATCAATTAATTTGAGCATCTATGTAATGTGTTGGAAGAACAAGACCAATTTATGGAGACCCAACCTTGCAAACTGACCCATTTCTAATGTTATGGCTTGTGTGTACATATCACAGTATGAGGAAGGCAGTGTGACCATCATGAGGCTTCATATAGGTGTTGGCCAAACTTGGCACGAGATACAATACATATAGGAAGTTAGTCTAAGGGGTTAGCAAATTTCTGTCCTTCCATCCCTGTCTGCTGTCCATGGAGGGTCAAAGCATCCACTTTACTAATCAAAACAGTTTTCCATCTCTCTGTGATTACATATGAAATGTGATTTGCTGCTTAGAAAATGATTTTTTTGTGTACACATGCCCACAGACTCGGCATGTTGCAGCAAGTTCCATTTTCACCAGCAGCTGTCCTCACTGGGGCGATGATTCTGGAGATGATCAATAAGCAATTGTGGCTTTGTGTGTGTGTAGCAAGGCTTTGCCAGGGTCATGGCTGAAGGCAGCATCAATCTGCTTTCCCTCTGTCATTATGTGTTCATAAATCCTGCGGCTGCTTCATAATTCTCTTCAATGTGTATGTTTACACTGACATCGATTACAAACTAAAAGTATAATAAATTAAGATGCAGCAAGCTTGCAGTGCTAACGATCAGTATCGGCTGAGTTCCTTGTAATAAATTCATCATCGCAATACATCCAAAAAGTAATTACATCACTAACTTACACAGCAGAAACTGTAATTCATATTATTAAAACTATATTTTTTCTCACCTCAGTTGCATGAGAGGTATTTAAAAAAAAATCAGATTGCCCCTCCTTACCCACAGCTATCTTTCCCCTGAACAAATAAGTCAACCAAATATCTAAACCCCTGGTTAGACTAAGACAAATTACAATAAAATTATGGCTAAATAATAATAAATAATACATTTTATTAATAATGCACTTTACATTTGGATCAAATCTCAAAGTGCTAAATAGTGAGTTACTGCCCAACAGTCTTGAGTGAATTATTAATTTGTTGCATTTTTTTTTCTTTAGTTGCCCACTGTGGGTAATTTTGAACAGGGGCTAAGTTCTGTCTGCTCATTCTATCTGCATAATCTCACTTCAGTCTAAATTTAGCAATGGATATCAGGATGCAGACATAGAAGCGAGATCGAGTTGCCTTGGCCCCAGCTGTAGCCCCGGCTGTGATCTGCATCTCCAAACAGGAGCCATCTTGTTGGCCAGCATTTAAGCGGGTATGACAGGGTCCACTGACGAATAATGATCACTGGCAGGCTGGTACCTCCAGATGGAAGTGAAATCTTACAGTCCTGCTTGATTTAATTTCTCAGGGGCTCATCGGTCAGTTTCTTCCTGGTTTAAGTGTCGTAGATAAAAGTGTCATATCTTTCCAATTAGAATGCTTATACAGCATCATTTTCTGCAAAATATTAAACTGTTCCTTTAAATTAAAGATTTAAACCTACATCTTAAGGCGATTTGATGCAAATGAACAAGCTATACACAGAAGTGTGGTACCAATCGGCCACATCATTTAAACGATCTGCTTTATACTGTATTAGTCCCTTTATTGCCACTAAACCAGCTCCAGGATGCACTGTGTGTTCTAACACCTTCCTATCAGAAGCAAAATCAGCTTTTTCAACAATGTGTGCTACAGCAGCTCTTCTGTGGTATCACACAATACAGGCTAGTTTAATCACCCCATGAGACTTGGGTAGCCTCAACCCTTTCTCCAGTTCAATGACTGTCAACTACTATCCAGACACAGACATCGTTGATTGTCTGAAAGACAACTGGTCTCAAACTCTGGTTGGTCCAAACTATCTTGTAGTGTGGGGGATTGATTTCCTGATCAAGTCTTACAGACGATCTGCTTGTAGAAAATTGCGCCTGCCCTGATCATCTTCAAACATGCTTTTCAAGCTAATGTTAGATAACAGACTCCCTTTATTACGTCAACAGTTACAATCTTACCTCTTGTTCTTGATGAAAGATAATATCTGTTGTTTCCAAACCATTTCCTCATCCACACTCACTTCTTCTGTAGACTTGTTTTTCCTCTGAAAAGTAGGCCGATTGCTCAGACTACTCTGTTAGTTGCTTTGTTTACTTTAAACAGCTGCTCCTTGAGACATCATGTGAAGTGGTGCAATCATGGCTCTCTCGGGCTCCAGACTCAGATGAAATCCTGTACGGTGTGATGCCCAATTATTTTTGAATCTGGCAGTATGTGCATCATCTGTGGAGATTATTGCTATGCGTTTGAAGAAAAACAGCATATTTTTGATTACGATTGATGCAGTTTACAAAAAAAAAATATATATATATATATATATATATATATATATATATATTGTGATTTTGTGTAGTCGGGAGACGTCATTCAAATCTATGCACGCTATTTTGCTGCACACTTGAACAATCAATCCTAACCTTTTTTTAATCAATCCTAACCGTGATTTAAGTAAAGGGAACCAAAGCAATAATAATAATAATAATACATTTAATTTATAATGCACTTTAAATTTGGATCAAATCTCAAAGTGTTAGGAGTATAAGAATAAAACATTCACAAAAAAGGTGTCAACATTAAAAGTTTGCCCAGACCATTAATAAGCTGGATCAACAGAATCTGAAGTCAATTGTGATTTCTTTCATTTTGGACAAATGTGTTTTCAAGAGGGTGCTGTCTCCAATGCAATAAACGTATCAAAGCCAAAATAATCCACCACAGACTAACGGCGTTCATTCTTAGAAATTCTTCATTCACAATCATAGTCTTCTGTCAAACCTCACAATGACACAACCTTGGTACCCTTAAAGTTCTTACAGTCAACCCTACAATTGTGTCCGTCACAACACCATGAACAATTATTTGGACCCATGTACCACTAGCCAACATTAAATCCCTTTTTAAATGTATACTGATTGGTCTCCATCAGTATGGTGGAAAAGTGATTCCCAATGTTGCCTCACGGCAAGAAGGTTCTGGGTTCAACTCCACCCGGATATGTTTCTGAGTTGAGTTTGCATGGGCATAATTTGGATGGGCTCCATTCAGGTACACTAGCTTACTCCCAACTTGCGAAGGTAGGTGGAATTATTGACACTAAAATTGTCCGTAGGTCTGCACTAAACACTACTGTAGAGGGGGAATAGATGTTTATTTCCACTTCTTAGACCTATGGTGAACTGGCCAGGATGTACCCTGCCTGTTGCACAAAGTCAGCTGGGATAGGCTCCAGCCCCCCTCAGACACTGCAAAGGATATGCAGTTTTCAGAAATGCATGGATGGGTGGACAGTCTGAATCAATTACTTTGCTAAAAACAGCTGCCTAATGTGGCTAGAAATTAAGTTCAGGAGAGCAGTTAGAGTGAACCGAAAAGAAAAGTTGTCTGTTAAAAAACTAAAACAGTGAATTAAAGGGAGCATAAACTCTCTCTATTGCAGAGTTGGTTGATTATTGTAAGTGAATTTGTAGCCACAAGCACTTTTTTCAAATGACACCTTCCATTCTTATTACAAAGATATTGATTGGTTTGGCTTTAGTTTCATTGTTCTTTTAAAATGCGCCCATTCAGGATAACAGTGAATATAACAGAGAATAATTTATTTATCTATGGAAGACAGAAAAACATAATGACATTGCAAACTGGAATTAGACCAGCGTTCTCTTGTTTTGAAGAAACAGCTGAATTTTTTCAAAAGATTTCATCAGAAATCTTAAAAAGCAAAGATGTGTTTGGACTATGAAGTAGTTTTCACAGTTTGTCTTCCACAGCGTTTTATATCCTCTATTAGTTATCGATCCCACAGAATTCCCTAAACTTCACACCTTTGTTCCCTTTCAGTGTTTTTTAATCCCCTCCTGTGGCATTACTACCCTCCAAACTCGAGGGACGGCATATTAAGCCTTGCCTCACGATCGATCTCAGATAAACACATTATGTTCCATCTTGAGCATAAAATGTAATTCTGATCCCCACATAATGATGCAGTATAGGGGGGAAAAAGCAAAACAAACACAGCCAAGAATCTATCCTTTTGTTTTATTCAAAAAGATTCAGGCCACATTCGTTAACATATGGATGTTTTGCTCGGAGTACCAGAGCACATTGGAATAATAATACATGTGTTTATGCCAGTCCAAGTCTCATATATTTTGATGTAGCTGAAGCTTCATATTAATTAGATTCACTCTTCAAACTTGGCCAAAAAGTGGAGACCTCAATCTTCAAAGCCAGATGGAATCTTGGAGTCAGATCAAAAGCTCCCTGGCTGCAGGAAGTGGAAATACGGCATTCACTTGGCAGAATAAAGCCATTGCCAAATACATACAAATGTTCAAGATATGCTTGTCAGTATAATGTGCATCAATATCTGTGTACTCACTCAGCCACATTTGATGGTTCAGTGAATATCCTTGAAAGATTTCAAATTCACTTTCATCAAGAGGCATAGTGATGTGCTTGCAATGTTGGAGACGAGTGTGTCTCATGTCTGCAGTTTCCAGACATGTGTAAATGTTGTTTGATGGGTGTGCGGAGCTGAAGGGCCACAGCCCTGTTTGCACAGTCTGCTGTGTTTGATCCTGATCCAAGGTTATGGGCTCCACTGTTGGCAATGAGGATGAATGTCTCTCTGTCCCAAGATCCTCTCATTGATGGACAAACACACACCACCAGAGATTTTACATTCTAGCTTTAGATATAAACACTACAGACAAGAACAGTTTGAGTTGGATGATAGCAGTCAATTCAGAGAATACATCATGCAGGTTCAGCATTGGACTTATCTTTCTAAATCAAATTAAAGTCCTTAGAGCCCATAATAATCAATATTCTCACCATATGTTGAAGGCACCTGAAGCAGAGACAGAAAAGGAGAGGAGCTGGGGAGATTTTGAAAACACAAATATGTTGAAATTTGGGCAAACTGAGCCACAAGCAAATGCTGACCTTCTCCTTCCTCCTCACAATAATATCAAGCTGGAGTGAATAGATGTGTATTGTATTCGCACATGCAGCGTATCCATAATCTATTTACACTGTTCTATTAATTCTCATAATTCTATCCTAATGTGCGTTTCTGTCCTCATCTGGTTGTCATTAACGTAACCTAAGTTACTTATATATTTTTCTATATGTAATTAAAGTTTTGGTACTAGAAAGAATGTAAAGTAGTGAAAAATATGCAGTTACTGAATTGCAGACTAATATCGGTTTAAAGGATAGAACTATTATGAAGTGATACATACCAATCAGCCATAACATTAAAACTACTGACAGGTGTAGCTAGAATGACATTGACTAGGCTGCTACAATTGTTTGGGTAAGTGGGTGGGGTATATCAGGCTAAGTGATGTCATTTGGTTAGTTAAAGATTATGTTTCAGACCAACAGGATGGAAATGTTTTCTGCCATGCCTATAGTTTTCATTTGGACTGAGTTGTTTATTAAAAAGGGCCCACCTGAGGATGAGGATGCTCAGGGATAATGACAATGAAGCATGCATGACAATGGTTGAAACGGGCAACTGGCATTTGAGTCTGTGGCGAAGGAGAAACAACAAAGTAGCTCAAAGCATGATGATTAAACATAGGGATTAACAAATGTATTTGGAAAATTGACCAGCCGCTTCTATTTAGTTAACACTTAATCCAGGCAAACAATATGAGGGTGTCTGTGTATACTTTAGGTAGATTCAAGGAACACTGGATTTGCCTCAACGTTGTTGAAGAGTATGAAAGGTTGGGGCTGGTTATGTTAGATGGAATTTTATTTTAAAATCGGACTATTCAAAAGTGCAGGAAGAGTGGACAGACTGCCTGTTTAATCTGAAGCCAAGAAGTTCTATTTGCTGGGCCGGGGTCTTCTTGAGGGCTTTTGCCAAGTAGTAAGGACTGTTTTTTTCTGATTTTTGGTACCATTATTAACCCAGGTAAATGATGAATTGATAGACTCTATGTCCCATAAGAAGCATAATGGTATATAGACATATGGTGGACATTGAAATATGTATAGGAATCTGGGGAGCGTCATCATTTTTAGGGCGTTAATGGGGCCAGCTAGGGAGATTGGCAATGTATTGCAGAATTCAATATTGTTGCGCAACTTTTGCAACTTGCTCTCCCAGATCGACTTTAAGAGATCACTAGATTTTCAGGTGGGAATGATACCTAAAAATTTTAAAATTTTTATTTACAATCTTAAAGGTAATTGTGTGTAGAAAATCCAGGTTTACCTTTTCAGATACGGGAAGCAGTTCACTCTTTTCCCAATTATTGGTAAACCCTGAAAGGCTTGCAAATTATGTATTAAAAATTAAGAGAGAGAGAAGAGAGGCTTTAGGGTGGAATAAATTCAATGTTATGTGATCAGAAAAAGTAACAGGTGATGAACTGTTTCATCAATGTGAATAGGGTTATAATCTGGATTTGATCTAATCTGACTGGCGAGGACTTCGATGCAAAAATTAGAATAAACGAGTTGACTGGTAGCAGCCTTGCCAAACACATCAGTATAGGCTAAATGGCTGCAATATCTCCCCATTGGTAATAACAGAGGCTTGAGGTTTAGAGTAGATTTTATAAATCAAATATATAAATGTGCTGGCCAAACTAAAGTGGTCGAAAGTGGATAACATGATTTACCATTCTATGCGTACAAATTATTTCTCTGCATCTAAGGTGATAATTACATACTCCTCTTTGTGATCATGATACATTATATTAAAGTGGCAGTATAGATTTGAGTAAATATGGCTGCCTGGTATGAACCCAGATTGGTCTGGGTTTATTAATTTGTAAATATGTTCACAAAACTGTTGGAGAGGACTTCATTGAGAAATTTTCATATCCATCTGGAGCAAGGATATGGGGTGACAAGAAGTCATATTTAAGGGTCTCTGTATTTTTTAAGAATAAGAGCTATAGTGGCCCGATTTTGACAGCCTAGAGTTATCTTGAGAGTGTTTTCACAATCATAGAAGTAGTGGAGTAAATATTAGACAGATATGATTTATAAAATTCAATACAAAATCCCCAAATCTGTCCCGATCTTTCACAGTGTTTAATTTAGTGACATTTTGCCCTCTGGAATACGGGTGAAACATATGATAAAGATTGATTTCCTGACATTAGATACACGTTTCTTCTAATACTTGTTCAGAGACTCACGGTGAGAGGCAAGAGAACGTTCAGCATCCGCAGGGTCGGTTCTGTGTGGGATGATCCATCTACAGTAATCTTAAAGCTTACAGCATGAAGAAAAACGTAGTGTGTTTTGGCTGTTTTACACTTTTCACGGACGGTGTCAAACGCTTTACGTTGGCGCTTAATCTCTTGGGTCAGGTCGGGAAAGAATGAAATCCTTTTATTGTCTTGATAGATTGGTTCTCTTTGGCCAACCTCAAGATCAGGTCCAAGGATTGTGGATAATGTAGCCTAATCTGATGAATGGCCTAAGAGGGGCACCGTCTCTGGGCCTGGCAGCAAGAGATCGGTGGGCACAATCAACTTTAAACTTTGCATCAAAGTGTTGTTTACCCAGCCGGGTCTGTATCAGCGCTGTGATGAACAAAGCGGGTTTTTCGTTCTATGCACCCTCAGGGAGCCCGATAATCTTGATGTTTTTACGATTGGACTTAAATTCTTAGTACTCAAAGCTTGCTCGGCAAACTTTTCGTTGTTCAAACGGGAATTTGATGTTATGTCTTTTGATACGGATTCCTGAGTCTTCATGGATTTAGGATTCGGAGCTTTGGTGTCAAAATGTCGGTTCAGACAGTGGACAAAAACTTTGTTTAATACAATCATATGCAGAACTAACCAACTGCACCTCTACTCCATTCCACGTCTAGACGACCTCCCCCACATAACACTATACTTTACGAGAGATTTCATTGGGATTCAATAGATTTGTTTTAGATTGTCTGACTGTAATTGTACTTTTTTCTACATTGCCAACCTCTATTTGCTGCTTGGACTCTTCCCACAGTAACATGGCTTGTTTACCTCCTACTGAATCAAAGCAGCCCCTGGGTAACCATTCTGAGACAGCTCCTCACCTCCTGCTCTCACCTCAGGGACTTTGTGGCAGTAATGCCACATTGCAGGCTTAATGCAAGGATCAGAGTGACAGAGATGGCGCTCCCTCAAAATTTCCAGTTGAACTTATTACAGATGTGAACTAAGGCCAGCTGTGAGAGATAGAAAGTCATATAAGCACCTATGGTGGATTGAAGACCTTATGTCTATTCCTCCAATCTCTGCTCCTCATCTCCCTCTTGTGTTTTACTCTCCTGCTATATTCTATAATAGCTACAGGGGTTATTCCCGTCCAACAGTTCCCCATTTCATGAACTGCAAGAATATATATATAGAAAAGTATAGTTAAATGCTGGCCACAATGTGAGGAAACACTCGAAGTGTATGCCAGACAGATCTTCTGCAGTTGTGTTCGTGAGGTGGAAAGGGAATAGGAAGTGTCTGAGAGAACATCCTCGACCTTATTTTTAATCCTTATCCCCAAAAATTTACTTTTTCCTTCACTGTCTATGTGTCAGACAAAAGAGTGTCAAGAGACACTCTGAGAGGCGTAAGGGACTGACAGGAAGAGCGCTGCTTAAACTCTTGAGGTTGATACTGAGAATGTGGGGGAATGAAGGCGGCTGGAGTAAACAAAAAAAAAAAACAATAAAGGCATATAAACAATATAAATGTAAACATGTTTAAATAGACATACATTAAATAAAGATAATTACAGTATAAATATGAATATAAATATCCATATGTATATGAATAATCTAAGTATTATATTTAATATAAAATAATATAATACAATAGGAGTCCAATCTCCAAGGAAAACAAATATGAATTAAAGAAGTTCTGGGCTGCTTTTCATTTGGGGGAGGTATAGTGATAGTGAGGTAGATGAATGATGCAAGAGTTTTTTTAAGAAACAATACAGAAAATAGAGAAGGAATTTGAGGGAGACTAAAGAGGATGAACTAATAAGCCAGTCTTACCTTCCCTGTGTTTTCACTTGAGCATCTACAGCATGTATTTGTGTGCTTTCGCTTTTGTGTGTATCTTGGCATGTATGCCTGCGTCTGCACATTATGAATGGTGAATGTAATCTCTACTTACAGAGCAATTTCCTTTATATGTAATATCCCACGAGACAAATGAGACCACCTCTTCGACCGTGCAGAAATCCTGTCAAGGAAGGGACCTTAAAATGTGAATTAAGGCTTTGAAAGCAATATAAAGACAGAGTAGACTTTAATGGTGTGAGAGAGGAAATACGGATTACATTGCGTGCATGAGGAAATAGGATCTTTATTGCATCTCATAAGCATGTGCTGTATTTTAATCCACTTAATTTATATCCAAAAATTTGGAGAAATAAATCACTCGATCTGTGCGTCATCTCACGCCAGACAACACCCATCTGTGCTTTTCCATGGGTAACATTTGCAAGTGAGTGTGCGCTGAATTTGTGAAAGAAGGAGAAAGAAAGAGGCAAAGGGAGAGAAAGCAGGATGGGACATAATGCCAGAGAGCATGTGCACAGCTTGAGTGTATTTCTACAGGCTTCCTGTAACGGTGGAGACAGAATGGATGCTGCTGGGTGTAAGGCGTGTCATTAAAAGTTTCACAGGCACACTGGATAGCTGTCAGAGCCCATGCCAATTAGTGCCACTTTAGGTGTCAGTCTGGTAGGCAAAAGGGAGAAGAGTCAGGGATGCTGAGAGGAGCACCAGGAGAACCCTGTTGACTGAGCCTTCCTGCTCATCCCACAGAACATCGGCTCAGCTTGATACAAATAGAACAGGCCTGGCCAACCTTCGGCTCCCTTGCCGCATGTGGCTCTTTGACTGGTTTCATGCGGCTCTTACGATCATATCTAATTTTGTGATTGTGTTCTTTTTATGTGTATGTGTATGCGTGTTTGCAAACGTGTTTGGTGTGGACGCAACATAAAACTGCCCATTCAGCTTGGAGGAAGGGAAAACCTTATTGTTGAGTAAACAATTTGTGTCAAGTTCGCTCTGAAAGTGGCAGGGAAAAAATGGCACAGCAAAACGAAAATATGAAGATGAACACAGGACGTTTTTAACAGAGTGGGAGAGTTTATATTTTTTGGTTGAACGTAATGGCAAGCCATTATGCCTTATATGCCAGGCATCATTAGCGCATTTCAAAGCTTCAAATCTTCAGCGCCACTTCAGCTCACTCCATGCCAGGAATTTCCAAAAGGGACTGAACTTCGCAAGCACAAGTTAATCACTTTGAAAAGTCAGGCAGAGGAGCAGACACAGTTGTTCGAAAAATTTACGAAACACTCAGAGACCGTAACGCTTGCATCGTATCAACTGGCTTGGAACATTGCACGAGCTAAAAAGCCATACAATGAACGGGAGTTCGTTAAAAAATACCTCAGTGACATTGTTGAAATCTTGTCTCCTGAAAATGGCTATTGAATCACAGTTGCACTTTGATCTTCAAGCATGCAAGTATTTTAGTATCGCATTGGATGAGTCTTGTGACATACAAGACAAGCCTCAGTTGGCAATATTCACGGTCTGTGTCAAACGACGGTGTGATCAAAGAAGAACTCCTTGATATTGTGCCATCAAAAGACAGAACCAGTGGCATACATGTGAAAGAAACAATGATGGCTGCATTTGTGAAAACAAATCTGCCCATATCAAAAAGAACTGCCATAGCCACGGATAGAGCGCCAGCTATGATTGGATCTGTGAACGGGCTTGTGGGGCTGTGCAAAGCTGATCAAACATTTCCCGAGTTTTGGAATTTCCCCTGCATCATCCAGAGGGAGCAACTTGTGGCTAAATCCCTGAATTTAGACAACGTCATGAAGCCTGTGATGGAAATCGTCAACTACATCCGCACACATGAGCTTAACCACAGGCAATTCAAGAATCTCATCGCTGAGCTGGACCAAGGGCTTCCAGGTGACCTGCCGCTGCACTGTACTGTGAGGTGGCAAGGACAAGGACTATCCCGAGCTCTCGGACCCCAAGTGGATTATGGATCTGGCCTTTTTGGTCGACATGCTGTGTCACTTGGACAGACT
>VRLP01006488.1:0-28136 GCA_009660295.1 Lophius piscatorius
TGTATGTATGTATGTATGTATGTATGTATGTATGTATGTATGTATGTATGTATGTATGTATGTATGTATGTATGTATGTATGTATGTATGTATATATATATATGTATGTATGTATGTATGTATGTATGTATATATATATATATATAATATATACTAATATAAACCATTAGCTAGCTATTTAAAAAGTAGCATTAGACTCCATGAAATATCCACAATTTTTGATACTGGTTATTAACAAATGCCCGATGTCACGGTTCAACTCAAACGGATGCGTTGCCAATATTCCCAAGGTTCTTAGCGATTTGCCAGCTGTCTGGGATTGCCCACATCAACTTGTTGCAGCTACAGTTCTGTTAGCTCACCCAGTGGAAATTCAATAGTGCTCATAAGTAGTGCTTTCTAGTTACACTGGCAGGGACCGGCTTGAAGCGTTTGTGTGTGCTGTTACGCAAGCCTATACAAGTGTCCAGAAGTCTCAGGAAAGAATATTGATAAACATATTGGATTGTGAGCAATGTTTTCTTAATTAAATCACCAGCTACATCTCATAGTGGGATAACATTTAAATGTGTAATAATGTTATCCTTTCTTAGTCTTTACTTATGTGGCCTCACGGCCCACTATATGCCGACCAGCATTGACATTAAAAATCACTGAAAGGTACAGTCAGACTAACATCAGAAATTGATGTTGTGGCCAGGCCACTTGGTAAGAGCATATCTGAGGTGCTGCAGGACAAATTGGGTGAGGAAGGTGAACTGAGCGAGCAAGAGTCTCATGGGTGCCAAGGGCTAATTGGTGCATGTATAGAGTGAAGGATAGCTTGTGTTGTCCAATCCTGCAGAAGAACGTACTGCAGAACAAATAGCTGAAAAAGGTTATACTGGTTCTGATAAAAGGTGTCAGAACACACAGTTCAAGGCAGAGCTCCTTTGGCAGCAAAAGGGCCTAGACAATATTAGGCAGCTGGTTACAATATTATGGATGATCTTTGTATATCCCCATAAAAATCTATACAAGTTTGATCATCCTAATTATACACCCATGTCCTCCATTATCATTTCAGAGAGTGAGTGTGTGCATATACTAAGGAAGCCATTTTGCTTGTATTCTGCTGCCGTGCAAATGTCACAACTGTGACCTTGAATAGAATGAAGTATTTTCTCGCTTCATCTCATGTGTTCTTACATCTTGCCCTCTATTGAAACTTTTGTTGTACGTGTATACACTGTCAGTCTAAGAAAAATGACACACAAGTGTATCTGTCATTGCATGACTTTGTGTGTGCAAACAAACTCAGATTTGTGTACAGGGTCAAATGGGACACAGAGAACTTTCACGAGTTAGCTGCACAGGCTATTCGTTCAGGCAATTTTAGTACATTCTTCTCATTAATTAATGATGAGGCAAGGCATTATGTGTTCAAGTGGAATTCGCCTTTCAGCAAAGTGCTCTGCAGAGAGCTTGGTTGCCAAACGCAATATTTGTCTACAGTTGGTAAAGTAAAAGTGTGAAATCCAGAGCAGGGATTATTGCTTAGTCTAACTCATGCATTTTATAAGCTATGCATATTCTATATCTATCAATATTATATATAAATGTGTTTGCTTTTTGTTATGGAGCAGTTATAAACATATCAATAACGGACCAAAAAGTTCAGTCTATGCCCGAGACTCAATGCCCGGGGGCCACATCAGGCCCGAAAAACATTTTTATGTGGCCCGTGAGACAATGTCTATTTTTTATAATAATCGTTCCGCCGGTATGCAGCACAAAAACCACAGATAATACAAATCCCAGAATGCACTGCGATAGCCGATGTGTCAGTCAAGAGCGCTAGTGCTCCTTGCTGCTTCTCTGTTGTCATATATGAGCATTTATCCAGACACTCTAATAAACTTTAGGCTAATCTTTAGAAGATATGCTATGTATCCTGGGAGGGAATATAGATGAGAGGAAAACATTTTACTTTAAATTTAATGTATTAGTAAGTCGCAGGCGCACATTAGTATATATAGAGCGTATGTTTTAAATAACTGGCAATTTGCTTTTGCATTCTCCAGCCGTTAAAAATGTGTCAGTGCTGTTCAGTTAAACACAAGAAAACACACAAAGTTGCTTACTTTTAATTTGAAATGCATCTGGATGCTATTTTTGCACCTTTATGTTTTCTGAGAAGCGGCTGCTTCTGTCTGCAAGCACAGATAGGAGGAGCAACCATTTTTACACTTTTATTGTGATGGAAGAAAGAAACGGCTAAATCAGGCCAGCCATTGACCAAGAGTTATTTATAGTTCCTTTTTGTTAATATTGTTAATTAAAAAATTATTGATTTTACATTTAATTTGCAACTCGAAAAATACAGTTTTGGGGCTGTTATTGATGCCTGTGAATGAAAACTTTTCATTGGGAATTATTCTGTGAATCAATGCAGATAGAAAGGAAGATATTACAATTAGTTATGCTGATCTATTTTGTATTTTATCTGTAATTTGACTATTTTTTATTCCGTTGGTTTATTCAGAATTCTATTAAATGAATAAATAAAATAAGAATAAAATTGTCATTATACCTCAGATTAAACATGGCCACTTTCAGTCCTAGATATGGTCTCTATCTTTATTTTTGGCCCCGTCTGTTGTTGAGTTTGAAAGCCCTGCCCTTGACTGTTAAACCAATGCACGCCGTGCTCTTAGTGGTGAGACCGGGCAGGTTTTACATCAGATTTCCAGCTGTCGGTAGCCTCTGTCAGACATGATGCTCTGCCCCACGGATGCTGCAGTTTTGCAGTCACAGTAATATGCTCGCTTTAGCTCTGTCCTTGAATGTCCTTGATCTCCTGTCCAAAGCTTTATGTTTTGGCACAACTTCAGCTTTGAAGCTTGCGTTTACAGAATCCTGTGTGCCGGATTTGGGCTGTGTTTTTGAGGGGAGAGCATTGAATGAGGTCTGGAGTGCAGAGCTCCAGCACATCAGTATCAGCTGCTCGAAGCTTTTGGTCATGTCTTAACCACGGAAACACTTTCTGATTACTCAAAGGAGAACAGGTGCTGATGAGAATGAACAACATGACCTGCATTGCTTATGTCAACCACCAAGTGTGCCTGTGTTGCCACCAGTTATAAACTCTGGCACGACACTGATTCTGTGGGATGTAACTCATCTCCTGTCGCTGAAGACGACAAAATTTGGATACATACCTTTCTAGCGAGAGTGGACACTTGCAGTAGCCACGGTTTTTCCACTGGGATTGGCCCATCAATGGTTGCTTCCATTTGACATGCGTTAGGCTCCCACAGACAGTCATTAATAAGATTCCGAGTGTCGGGGCATTTTCCACAAGGTGTTTTTATGATTAGAGTGCTTGATGAATTGTGTGCTTTTCAACGCCTGGTCGATACGATTTGACTGGAAAAAGACTCTTCAAGGACTCAGTTAGAAAATTGCAACGGTCAGTTGAATCTTGGAGTCATAAAGTCAACCGAAAAATGGTTCAGAGATCACAAAATAAAGTTTGCCATGTCCATCCCAGTCACCTGACCTAAACCTGCCAGAACATCTGTGGGATGTGCTGAAGAGCAGAGTCCACAAGTGTGGACCTCAGAACCTGAATGAGTAGGACAGTTTCTGTACGGAGAAATGGTGTCAGATCTTCTCCATGTGTTCTAAAACCTCATCACACACGAGAGGAGGACACCGGGGCTTTTATTGTGACAAAAGTGGGCTGCACAAAATATTAAATGCAGGGAGCCAATAATTGTGGCGCACGTGGTTTACAGAAAACATTTTTTTTTTCATGTTAAGAATTTTTTTTCCTTGAATAAAAGGTTATTTTTTTGTTTATCCATTTTAATTTAAGGTAATGCATAGGGACAATGAAGTCATTTTTGTATCCGATGTTACTCCTTTATTTTACAGGCGTGAATAATTCTGGAATTCATGTTCCTTTGCATTACTTTTCTACTGTTCTCTTGAGTTGACCTCATTCTGAATTTGACCACTTTCTTCTTTCGCCGTGTCACTCTCTTTAGGGGTCACATCAACCTGACAATGCTGGGAGCCATGCAGGTGTCAAAATATGGAGACTTGGCTAACTGGATGATTCCAGTAAGTTTGGTTATAATTGCAAGATACTACTTTTATTCTTATTCTTATTGTTATTGATGATGCTATTGTCATTCTCATTTATATATGTTTTGTATCAAGGATCACTACAGTATTCTCCAAATGCTGCTTTGTGGCGCTTGGTTCGGTTGGTTTCCTGCTTTGATTGATGTTTTACTGTTTATACATGTTTCAAGAACACATAGGATAGCAAGGTTTTTCCATTATTTTTTTTATCTGAAGACAGCTAAGTGTCACAGGTCAGAAACGATAAATTAGGCCTGCATCTAACGTTATCTTCATTACTTTTTAATCTGTTTTACTTAATCAGTCTTTTAATTTAATTTAACTTAATTTACTTTATCAGTCACTTTCTCTGTCACATAAAATTATCAGTTGGTTGATTCTTATCCACTTATCAGTTTTGTCAAAATTTCCCCAAATTCGCAAATTGTTTGTTTTTGGTAAAGTCTAAAGTTAAGAGTATGCAGTTTACTAATATGTAAGACAATTTGCACTTTAGCATTTCACATTTCTATCTGAAATTCAATTCAGTCACAACGCAGATTTTACATTTAATTTGCTAATTGTTTCAGCTACACTGAGTGTGATCGCCAGGGGATTGAGGAGTTGGGTGGTGCTACAGTATCATGGGTGGACAGCATCATCTGTTGTCTCGTCAGGTTGATTGGTCTTTAGACACCAGTGGCCACAGTCCCCCTCAGTGATTACTAAGTTCAAGAACCCATCAAAAGCCTTTTTCACAATTTGGGAAGGCCTATTCAGAATGGCCACCGGCACACAACCATTTTCTGCTTGGCTGAGCTGTACATCCAACGTCAGCCAGTACATCATTTTATAGATCCATCTTCTCAAAGCAGACAAATGGAAACACACACAGACTGCTGGACATTCTAGAGGTATTTCACCTTGAAATACCTCTAGAATTAACATCATGGTTGACTTCATATTCAAATATTATATGTGTTCATGCCAGGTTATTCTGATTCTGATAGAAATGTGTCAGAAATGCATTGCAATGCTCTGGGTGGCAAAAGAGGGACCTGCACTATACTAGGCAGATAGTTGTACTATTATGGCTATTTGTAATCATGTGATATATAATCTCATATTTTTTAATTTCTGTCTTTATCTCTTTACCTTGCCAGTTGTAGTGGCTAATCTACAGCAATTCCCCGGTGGTTGACGAAGCACCTTATGCAGGACTGAAGGCCTGAAGTTACTCAGTTTATGTACTATTCTGACTATTCTGGTGTTGAACTGTTCATCAGCAAAACGATGCAGCAGCAGAGACGCACATACCTCTATGCTCACCTACGCTCCTACCTTCATTGTCCCCTTTTCTGAGAGGATAAATGAAGAGAATTATTTTTCTCCATCATCTCTGATAATGACAGAGTATTCACTGTCTAAAGATGGGTACATAGCGTGAAATTGGAAATGTTGTACGTGGGAGTGGGGGATGCGGCACTCTTGGTAGGATTATGTTGATTTTGAATGCTTTAATATGCAAAATGCAGCTGAACATTTTCCAGTCGAGGGCTTTGAAATGATTTTACATCACCACTCACCCTGAAACATCGGGAAAAAAACAATAGATGGGGAGAAAGGGATAATAGAATAAAGTAGGGCATTTTGGATTTGGTGTGATATTTTGTCCTTTAGCTGTTCGAAATGAATCAAGCTGTCCTTTTTCACAGGATTCTTGCACTCACCGCTTCACTTGAGATGCAGCCCCTCATGTTTTCCGTCTCTTACATACTGTCCTTGGAGGCATACATGCTTTTTTTTAATGGAGAACCTTATTTGACTCATGAATTCTTTAATTTAGGCTCCACGAGCAGCACAGCTTCACGTATTACATTACATGAATAAACAGATATTTTGAATGAAAAAACACTCATTATATATTCCACTTCACTGAAAATGAATCTTGCCTTTCAAATACCAGTTGTGTATTTTACAAAGCATGATTTACTTTGATAGTCTTGGAGAAAACAAGCGCTACATCAAACATATATTTCCATCCCCTGGAGGTTCAGTATAACTACAGCTTAAGTGCTGCAGTAGCTCAAGCTACTGACTATTAAAATGCAGTTACAGGCTCAAGTGCTTGTGATATGGCCTGATGGCATTTTTAATGGAGGAACTGCTTAATAGCTGAGTGTTTTTGTGCTTTAAGGTCCAAATTCTCTTTTCTGCTTAAACATGTTTATCTGATATGATTGTTAGTTTATGTTAGTCTGTCAACATATCGTGCAAAGAATTTATTGTTGCATAAACCTCTCAGTTTCTCTTTGTGTACATTTTAAATGGTTTATTTTCTGTGTATTGATGCACTATAAGGCAACTTTTCTAACCTTATGGTGGATTATTAAGTGTAATACCTTATCTAAAGGCAAGGCAGGTTTCTTTGTACAGCACATGTCACCAAAAAGCTAATTCAAAGTGTTTTACAAAATATTTGTATTTCTTTTTCTTTTTTTTAAAAAGAGAATTAAAACAACAAAGCATTTTGAGATTAAAGTGATTTAAACAGAAATCAAAAGAGATACAAGAGTGGAGTACAAAAGAAATACGAGCCTAAAAGTTAATGCGGTGTAATAACGGAGTAATTAATTGATTGAATGAAAAGCAGTGGAAAACAGTACGGTCTTCAAGTTCCATTTAAAAGAACCAGACTCGTAGCCGATGTGCAGTCCTTGTTACGTGTCGCAAACTGTCGCACTGTAGTGTATAATGATAGTGAACATGGTGAATGATTACTTGGATTGATTGTTAGTCTGTTTGTCAACAGGATTTCACAAAACTACTAAGGGTTGACTATGTTGCAAGGGAATTCCCATAAAATTTCAGAATATATCCAGATAAATAGCTGGATCCTTGATCCTTTTTTTGTGAGAACTCTTACGGCAGACATTTGGATGGGACTCATATCCGATTACAGGCCTTGATGACGGTTTGCCCTCTACTGAGAGCTTTTCAGTTGAATACAAGTATATAATAACTTTATATCCATACAACTTTATACATTGTATACCAAGTAACACAATTGGTTTTAAGATTGAGTTGTTTATTACTTTAAAATATTAGCTTTGGAATCAATCGCAAACTATCTTGTTAACGATCTTATGAATTATAATACTTATTATTTTCCTCAAACTTTCAGCATATGAGACACCTTGAGAGTGTAGATTCCATAGTGTCTGTGCTCTTTTGCTGAAAATGTCTAGGGTTGAAGGAGAGAGAGAACAGTTTTCCAGTTACTTTGAACAAGTGGGCCCATTGCCTCCCTGTCAGTCCAGTCACTCCCTGTGATTCTTGTCATTAGCTATCTGACAAACAAAAGCTTGTGGTATTCTGTCACTATGTTATTATTAAACTTGGAGCCATTTGTATCAGACAGGGGTGATTGTTAGAGACGCTGTGGGGGGGAGAGAGAGGGAAAGCCAGGTGGTAAGTGTGAACATTTTTTTCTGAAGGGGCTTATATTCTATTATGTTTCTGGCTGTAAAGTGAGCACTTGTGCAACAAGTGAGAAAATCCTTTTCTGTTGCTATAGCAACACAAAAATGCAGGCTACTGCTAAGCTCAGTGAGAGAAATACGGCAATATTCAAATTATCTTCCCCATGATGTTTTTCTCATGCAATGTTGCCAAAGCAGCATATTTTGAAGCATTAGTCCCACTATTTGTGCAGGAAATTACAGCATGAAGTAGATACATTCTTCTTCTTGCTTCTATACAGATCTGTATATCTGCCTTTAGCAAGGATTCATTTCAAACACATAGTTCAGCAACCCTACAGAAAAAAGAAAACCGGCAGATTAGAAGACCTAAAAGCAACATCCGTGGGAGACAGTACAAGGAGAATCTTCACTACTAACTCTGATTTCATATAGCAAAATAATAAGCAAAATTTGCATCGACGTTCGAAGATTATCATACCTAACTGTAACTGAAGATATTACTTGCCTTTAATCGAGTTATGCCTTCCTCTATATTTCACTTCAGTAAAACAGTTCTCGCTTAAAAGGTATATGCAACCTGATTCAAAGAAACAGAATCTGCAAAAAAAATGTTCCTATTAATTAGTGTCACTAAGAGGTAAATCTCATCTCATGCTTGCTGTAAACTACTAATATGCAAAAGATGATCTTTTCATACTCATCCGTAATGTTTAATCTGTTACCAACTCATCTGTTTTTTTATCCCCCGTCCCAAATTGCTTTCCTGGCACTAAATCAGAATAAGGATATTTTTAAATTAAAATTCTAGGGTTGTAGAAAATGTTTGCCACTGTGTTTGAGGAATTGAGCATTATTCGTCCGTGCTTAAGAAATGTGTCAAGATACTGGCGTGCCCCTATGGTGCTAAAATAAGGGCAGGCAAATGAACATGATCAGAATGGTGAAATGATTAAGAACCTGTGTAGCTTCAGTCAGACGAGCATGGTTATTATCATTAAAGATGACTTAATTAAATGAAATTACAGATGCTGTTAGTAACAGCTTAGGTAGAGAGCATCTCTGTGTGTCCTTATAGTTCTGATAATATCAGTGTTCCATTTAACTACCTCCTGCGGGTTGTTCTGATTGAAAAGCAGATGCTTTGACAACCCCCATTTTCAGTGGTATAAACAACCTCTTTTTCAACATAGCATTCCAATCAAAGAGACAACTTAAGAGAAATGATCCAATTTCTGTCTGCCACAGTTAGCCTCAGGTGAGCATGTTCATTGAAACCTAGCAACCGAACATTGTCAAATGTAATGAGTCTAGCTGACATCCAAGGAAAGGCCTGATTATATTGGCTGAAATAACTCTACTGAGAAGGATGGGATATGTTATTAGCTTACGTGATCGTGTCATTTCATCAATTTGCACACTAACAAATCAAAGAGGCTGCACATACCCTAATGCAAAGCTTTGAATCGGAGGCAAGGAAATGCCATTCCTCCCAGCAATTGAAGTCATTAACTGTGCTCTGGGCAGCAGAGCCCATACCTATCTCTAAGTCTCTGCTGCTGCTACGTTATTATATTGTAGTGTTTTCTAAATACCATGGTCATTAGCATAGTGTGTTTAACTTTTCTTTAGTTTTCACCACACATTTGAAAATACGCCTTTTCAGTTGCCAAAAGCATGAATCCAATTATTTCTTATCATTTTTTGCAATGAACGATAATTCCAGTCAGAGGTTGTTTTTTTAGCCTCCACAGAAAAAAAAGATCATTTTAATATTTGATATTTTTGCTTTTCACAAACACATAGTAACTTAACATGGATGATGATGTTTGTGACTAGCAGTAGTCTTGCCTAGAGTGTAGGTCACACAGCTGCAAATCAAGGGATACTGTCAGGTCAAACTGTGTAACACCCTCGGGTCTCTGCAGATGCCACCTAGCCCTTTAAATTTCAGAAATAGCATTAACATTGACTGTGTGGAAAGGAGGGAAATTATTTTGAAGGTAATCTGTACTAAATGAGGGGGGAAAGAGATCGAATGTTAAAAATAAAAAAAGAAAGGGTATGTTTTCTCTTCAGATTTCTTTTTTAACTAATACAGAAGTCACGTTGTATTTGTCTCTTGTGAATATAATTAAGTATATACAATTAAATGTAGCTTCGCCCATATCCTCACTCGATGCTTTTCACAACTCCACCTCCCTCTCCGAATCATCCTTCCGCTCCCTGTTGATATCTTTTCCACCCAGCTGGCATCCCTGGAGGCAAATCGTATCCTTATGATGCACCACACTTGGCACATACATCCTCTGGTTATTGAGCAGCAAGGAGCAGCAGAGCAGGCTCTTCACATGATTGATGAGCAAATGGAGTTTTAATTCAGTTACTCAACCGTCACCCTGTTGCCGTATCTGCATGTCAACCTCCCTTATTTGGAAATGTTATTTGAGAACAACGACGAACTCTCCTACCAGTTCTGGTGCTGTGAAGATTTTCATAATTTGTATTTTTAAGTACTTTCCTAAATTATTTTTTAAATAAAGATAATATATACATTTTTCATTTGAAATACTCAATTGTAACTAAACATCCATTTTGTATGTACAAAGGAGTGTTTAGCCCTTTGTTCAACCATGTTATCGGAGGAACTTCATATTTGTTTGGATAAAGAGACATGAACGTTGCCCGTCTCTATCCAGAGCTCCAGGGCACGGCTGTTTTGGTTGCACATGCGCCCCAAAATCTAGAAAGTGACATTCTTATTGGTCACGCCTGAAATTCAGCAAGTCTGTAAGCGCACATTGTGCACATGCATCCTGTTTGTCTCTGTGTGTGCTAGAGTAATATAGTTCTCTGAGCTCGTCCTACACTATCACAAACCCTACCAAAACCTACCGTATAACCTACTTTGTTTCTTCTACTCTCATTCTCTTCATGTTTTCAGCACATCATTATCTTAAACGTATATTGTCGCGTCATACTCCGCTCCAACATCAAAGGAACAAGGCATAGCATTACGGTTTAGGGAAAAATGCCTGCAGATTTCTCCATTAATATATGAGATTTTTCCAGCCTTTGAATCTACTGACTACTCCAACAAACTCTCTGAAAAACCTCTCAAATACTCTCAAACAGGTCATCTTTTGCTCCTTCCACACATCAGCCCACTGAGCCCCCAGCTTCAGCCCCAAAGGAACATCAAAGGAATGAAAAGCATCAATAATGGACGCAATTTCAAGACCGCACCTTGTCACATTGTGACGTCAGTACTTCCAAATGGCTTATTATTATATTATTTTATCGTAACTTTAAATCATGCAAAACACGTACTTTACCAAGATTTAATCATCTGTAGGATTTGTCAAAATGTACCTCCTTGTAAAATTTCATGCAAATCTGTCAATCAGTTTTTACATAATCTTGCTTGCAGACAGACAAACAAACGTGGTTGAAAACATAATCGCCTCCCTTGGCGGAGATAATTAAGCTATTTCCTTATTTTCTTCTTCAAGAGTAATTATTCTGTGCCACTACCACTTGTTCTCAGCTAAAAAAGGCATCACTCAAACCCAGGCTCATTGGCCTACGTTACCATTCCCACCTGTCTCCTCTGTCTCGGGCTGTCTGGATGAGAGAGAGGACATAAAACCAGATTACCATATATTATATAAAAATGCTGTGTAGTGATGATTCACTCATTTCATGGAAAATGCAGTCCTGCTCTTGTGCGTTGGACCCGTTCATGTGAGTCAGCTGTCAGATCTGATAGAAGTGAATCCAGTCTGTAATCTCTCCCTTCAGGGCTGACCCTCTGTCCCCACTTCACCCTTATTTTAGTCCACAATCTATTTGCCACTATGTATGGAATGGGCGAACATTTGGTTCTATTACCAGTTTAAAAAATGTAATCAGTTTTCCAGTAACATCCCAATAAGAATTATTTTAGTGTTCATTTTTTAGTCTTTAAACAAACGGGTTTATTATGATTTCCTGATGATTGTGCTGTGAATTAAATAGAAAACTTTTTTGCACATATTTTCCTATTAAAACATTTAATAAGGAGCTGTGGTGATGTCAACCCTTAAATGTTTTATTATCTTCGACTAAATCGAGAAAGCAACGAGTGTAAAATATCGTCTGGAGCACTGGATGCCTCATGACATTTGTTTAAGAGGTTTGGCTTTTTGCTCCGTGTTTTTCTCACACTTCCTTCTCTTTTCCTTCTCTTTCCCGTGTCGCAATTTCGTCCTTTTTTTTGCCTAATTAAGAGAAATGGGTTTGGGGATATTTGTTTGTTGTTGGCCCTGCAATCTATAAAAGAAGCATTGGGCTACAGTAGCGTTGTAAAGGCTTTTTTAATCTGCCTTTAATCATTATTGTTATTATAGTTTTCTAACAACATACGCCAATTGCCGTAAATCTTGAGAACTAGCAGTTAAACTAACTTAAATCTGTATATTCGAAGAAAAGTAATTGGGTGTTGAGTCCCACTCTTAGAAAACACCCCATCAATGCACCAAAATGGCTCTTATAATAGTAATAATAACTGAATATTGAAGTCCTGTCATGCTGCAGCTTAGTGCAACTACTTTTGACCGTTAAATGCACTCTCAAAATTCACCAGCTTTATTCACACTTAGAAATATGTATATTTTGGCCATGTTACTCATATAGATAAGGTTTGGCAATTACAAAAACTATATTTTCCCACTTGCCTCCATTGGTATCTATTCATGCAGATGACTTTGGTTTCATTTGCCCAGGCTTTCACATGTCTGTCTCTGACATTTCTGCCGGCGCCCCAACACAAAGGCAGAGAAAATAATTTATTTTGTGTTTCTCACACCTCAAAAAAGTACATTTAAAACATTCAGCAGCCATACTTCCCACAGCTTGTATTGAAGCTGCTCCTGATCAAATGGCTTGCTACCACTGAATGCATCTCTATTGAAAGTTGTTTTGCCAAAACAATTGATTATTATAGCTGATACTGGGTATGGTCGCCTTCCTTCTCAGCTTCAAATATGTGGTTTAGATTTCCTTGCACCGGAATGGTTTGTTACCTGTGTGCTCCATTTTGCCTTGTCTTCATTCAGTGTTTGTTATATAACTGCCTCTCATCATTTAATTTAAAAGTGAAATATTATACAAGCCCATACAGTAGGATTAAAAATCCAAACTGCTAATAATAATAATAGTTTTAAGAACAACGTTTGAAGATAACTCTGGATATTGAGGGATGAAAATCACCGGTGCATTTTGTTATTCAATTGGCAAACCCTTGTAGTGCTGCCACGGTAATCTCAACAAAGTTTTTAAAGGGGAAGCTCCATCCTACTTTCTTCTTTCTGCCTTCTCAGTCTGTCAAATTTTTCAGAATCCTGCTTTTGCAAGCATGAGTTTAGGCTCTACCAAGCACATAGCCATTCAAAAGTGATCTATATTTGATGGAGTAGAGAGGTCATTTCATTTACTGACATATTGTATGTTTTTGATTTCTTTGTGGTATGTGGAAAATGATTTTGTGTCTTATATGTTAGGGTTTGTTCATGATTAAATATGTCTAATAACTAAATCATCTGTCTCAAAATTGTCATCTCCCATTCATATAGGGTAAGATGGTGAAGGGAATGGGAGGAGCCATGGATTTAGTGGCTAGTGCAGGAACTAAAGTGGTGGTCACTATGGAGCACTCGGCTAAGGTTTGTATACATGTGAGAGTATGGTTGTGTTTGAAAATGTGCTATCATTACATTCTAACTGACATAGCTGTAACAAGTTCCCCAAAGGACTACTAATAAATCATTTTTTGTCCCCATGATGATACCTTCACCAGTGTTCCCTGTATCTGCTTTCAGTGATAATCAGTGTTATGACTGATTATGGATAATTAAGTTAATGGATTAATTAATGCCTCTTTACCATAGAGCACCAGCTCATCCAGATGAGCTTTTACACATAAGTGCTCCTGTTTGCTGATCTTTGGTTAATTTGAATATGGGCCTGGGATCCTTTTCAGCGTTCTTGGAGGAGCTGATTAGTTAGACTGGAGCTGCAGCTAAGCATGACTAATGCCACAGAGCTTCAGACAATAACAGTCCAACTGAACTGCTTTACCTTTGGGAAAGTCCAGACCAATATGATGCAAGGACAACGTAACATTTTGTATTCATAGAAGCATGCTGTTTTCTACTAATGGGAGCATGTCTGGCGCCAAGCTATGGTCCAGATGGTGCAGCAGGTGAACATTAATTTGCTGCCCTGAAGCCTATTTTTGTTATTAATGGGAGGAGGGGTAATGTGTGATCTATGATGTGTGCTTTTCAGACAGCTGAAAGGCATTTGAATGTCATGCTTGTTCTTAAAGATAACTGGGGGAAATGGAACTATACAAGCTGCATCGTTGGATGTGTAAAAACTTCAGCTGTATCCCTGAACATATTAACAGACCATCAAAGGTGACCAACAGGCTCAGCTGGCTGGCTATGTTGGGCGAGTGACCTCCAGATAATTATTATTTTTGGCTAACCCACTGCTATTCTTTCTCAGGGAGGAAAACACAAGATTTTGGACAAATGTGTCCTGCCTTTGACTGGGAAACAGTGTGTCGATCGTATCATCACAGAAAAGGTGTGTCCGCATCTCTTTGTCTAATATATAGTTCTCCTTAATAAACAGTATAATTAGATAGTCCCACGGCGGCAGCACATTGTATCAAAGCACCTAGATCAGATCGAAACAGTCCGCTTAGTAGTTCTTGCTTGACACACAATATCATCGATAACAGAAATACATCTGTTTGAAACGACCTCCAGTCCAGCTGCAGTGAATCGTGGTTGCTCTCGGTCAAAGCATCGATCGCCCTCGAGAGCCAGCTGCAGTTAAGCAGTTTTCCCACGATTATTTAAAGTGTGGGAGTACAGTGGACAGGAAGCCAATCAAGGCTGCACCTACTGAGCTATTCCACACCCAAGCATAATACTTTGCGAAAATCAACTAGTGGGGTTTGATCCCCTTAGCAGTAGTAGTAACTTAAAATTGATTCTTCATCTCTCTATTCATCTATCTGTCTGTCTACCTCTCCATCTCTATATCTCGCTCTCCCAATCTCTATCTGCCTTTCTCTATGTCTATATCTCTTTCTATCGCTTTGTATCTCAATATCTTTATATGTCTCTCTCTATCTTTCTCCATTTCTCCTTTCCCTTTCTCTCTATCTCTCTCTTACTCTGTCTCTCTATTCCTATCTCTGTTTTTGTATCTCTAATCATCTCTTTCTTACCTTATTGTGGTTATATATAATATTTATACGGGTTTATATAATTTATTTGATAGTAGCAGTATTTCTGATATTATTGACTTTGTGTGAAATGAGCTAAAAGCTCGTCCCATATCGACGTCCGATTCAAATAATATGCCCACTGAATGCAGTGATTGGAGCAAATAAGAGCTCCAGTGGCTTTTAAATGAAGCTTTAATAGTATACATGTCTTAATCATCCCCAATTATTGGATGGATGAGCCATTACCCATAAGTGTGACATGGACAGCCCTATGACTTTACATTACTGTGAAAGAACTTGATTTGGGGATATAAGAATAGTATATTTAGCACATGGGAACATCTTTTTGGAGGTATTGTGTGTATTGTATGAGTGGATGCCCGTCATCCTGAACACCAATTTAACATCTTTGTCACAAAGCTATATTCTTATTATACACAGAGGCACTGAACGCACAGGCGAAGGCACCTATCTGTAGCTTAATTAAGTCTTAAATCTTTAAATGTTTCATCTTATTCAGGCAGTATTGAAACTTAAAATGCCCCTCTTATTTTTTCAACAACATTATTAGAATACCATGCTTATATGGAACTTAATTCTTATTTAGCTCATCCTAAGAGAATTAAATTCTAGCTAATCATCAGGATTGATTGATCTAACAAATATGTGATACTGGGCATCCAGCCTGACGCTAAAACTTCATCTCTTGCCATCTAAAAACAGCATGTTGTTTTTTCATTATTTTACACCGAGACAATCTTGATTGATTGATTTTTGTTTGAGGGCTTGCTGTTCATATTTAAAGTTCCCTTCCTTCCAGTCAGGAGTGATAGACTGAAAGCAAGATGTAATAAATTTGCTTTATTGAGTATTAGTTGGCTTGCATTCCTATTCAATCACAGCCGGTCATTTCCCGATAAATGTCAGTAATAAGCAAGGCACAGAGTCAGTAAATCCAGTGAAGAACAATTCGCACACATTGTATCTTTATCTCTCAAATGCATGCACCCCCCACGTACACACATGGGAAAACAACCACACTGCATAAGATTGATGCTGCAGCTCTGTGTCTTATGAAGATGGATATTGTATTTATTTTATTCAACACTAATTTAATCAGAAATGTATTAAATTGTATTCAATCTTATTATTTTGATATTTCTTTATTTTTTCAATAGGATCTGGTTACCCCTTCTGTATTTTGTTCCATCCTTGCCTCACGCTTATGCTCTTAGTTTTACAGATGCTACTGCAATGATTTGAGTCCTGGTCAATCGGCAGTTGTCAGCAAAGTCAATATAGTGATGAAGGACACCTTAAAGCTTACAAAACAGGGTTTTTATTTATTTTTTTGTTATTAATATATATATTTTGAATGAAACATTAAAAATAAAATTTTGGGTCCAGGAACCCTTGAATGATTTGGAAGGCCTGCCAAACAGATCTCGGCTCATTAGATGAGAGCCTTTTGATCTTTTTGCAGTCTTGGTTGCACACTTTCTCAGTGTTGACTGGTAGGTGTGGGTACTGACTCCCATGTTTCTACCCTAGAGAACGTATGAGTTGCCAAATGCAAATCTCATCCCTCTTCATTTGTGCCTGAAGAGCAAATTAAATGTATTATTATTTACTTCCCCCTGGCGTTCCATATATAACCAATTAGGGCTCTAAGTGTTTACTGCAGATGGACCATGTAATTGTGACATTAATGGGGGTTGAACTTAATTCTGTATACTGCATGTCATATCTTTTGTTAGCGTTTAAATTATTTGTAATTGCACCTTATTTCAATGTTTACCAATTCACTTATGTCGTCATAGCAGAAAGCACAGCAGAAAAAGCATCAACACAATGATAGTTTGGGTCATGGGTAGTCTTCACAATACAAGACATGGAACGGATCACCCTATCTGAGACAACATTTTATATACTTATTAAGCACCCCCGTTAGGCATCAGATGTTGTCAAAACCTTATGAACAACCTGTGAGGCTTCCTATAAGCCAGATTCAAAGGGGCAGGCCTCCTCTGGTGCAACACTGATTTGGGCTCTTCATTGACTTTGACAAAATCTGGTTTATTGGCCAAACACATGCCAAATCTTACACATACTGACACCTCGGGTGGGTTCATGCCTGCCAGACATGCTCTCACTCTTTCTCTCTCCCTGCTTTGTCTGCTCTGGTGACACTCTTAATTTATAAGAAACCACTCAGTCATTCTATAAACAAATCTTTTGGATTTTGCTTTTAAATAATAGAAGCGTTATGGGGGGTTGGTTGCCACATATGAATTTATGATTGTATGGAGATCCGTCAATTTCGAGTGACCAACTGCAGGTAAAGCTCATCTTTTCAGAATAATACTGACAGAGAAATTGAATCAAGCAGACAGTAATCGAAATGACAATGTAACATGGAGAAAGTGGAGGGAAGAGGGAGTACAGGATGGTGGAGAGAGGGAATAGAAATGAGGATTGGGAAACAAATTAAATCTGTCTGACTACATCAGAGAGTGTGTTTATTTTTATCCCGTAACCTTGTTTTTTGAATACTGTCAGTTCTTTTCCGCTCATCTTGCTTTTGTTGGGACTGTATAACATTTCTCCGCTTGGAGACTTGTGTCAATATTTTCTAAGGTTCTTTCTAATGCCCTGCTAACACGGGCAGCACCTGCCTCATGTCATCTCTTGCTGTTATCTGTCCCTCTACCCATTAGTGCTGGCCTGCCTTCTTTCTTCTCCAGGTTTTTATTGTCTTTGACTTCAATCCTTACATTTTCTTTTTCTTTTATTCTTATTTCTTCCCGTCCCTATCAGCACAAAATGTCCTCCTATTATTCTTCGCTTCCTCCTTATTTTGTCAGCTCCATATCCTGTACTCTATTCTTGTGATAAACATTATTTTTGCAAAGTGGGAAATTAGGTCGTAAAAATCTCTCCATTCGGTATTCATCCTTCATTGGTGATTCCCGTCTGTCTGTATTTTTAGGGCTGGGAAAACTGAATGTGCACAAACGCTTGCTATTGGCTGTCAGCTTGTCAGACTATCAGTTATCGTCAAAATACTAACACGTGGTAAAAATGTTACTGAACTGCACAATAAACATGTTCTTTCATTGGCACGTTTTCTATTTCTCTTGTCAAACCTATTGATTGGATTGAGGCTGGGCAGCTGCTCAGGAATTACCATTAAACCTCCTGCTAATCTGGTAGCATCTTAGCCTTTCAATTAAATTATGACTGCAGAAATAGAAATCTGACATCTGCAGCGCGTTTGTGTCATAATTTTCAGCAAAATAAGAATCAGTATGGCAACCTCACCAGTAATTTTGTTGCTTTTTTCACAAGAAAGACATGACCAAGGAAGTAGCAGCCAGTCCCAAATTTTAGAAGGCAATATTTTATTTAAAACAATCTCTAGTAAAACAAGAACTATATATTCATCTTGGCCTCTTAAGAAAAACAAGCACATGTCTCCATCACCGAAGTCTTTATGATGCCTTTAAACATGTCTCTTCATAAAACAAAATCAAGTTGTAGATCCTTTTGAAAATTGTTCCATGCCCAAGAAACAGACTAGTTTTTCACAGATCAATCCATATAAGAGCTTTTTTTTGTGTCCCCTTTTAGATTAAATGTTATACAAAAGTAGTTTGGTCATAGAAGATGAATAAACAAGATGCAGATGATAAAACACCTCTGTAGGTCGCCCGGGGTCTTCCAGTCACACTATATTAACGTCCTTCCTTTCTGATGAGTTGGTGATCTTGAGTGTAAAAGACTAGAACAAATGATAAATCTTAATTTCAGCAGAGCATTTTGCTGCAAATATTATTACTGGGGGCGTCTACACTCGGGAAATCATACAATGATGCGAACACTTGATTTGTCCTTCTAGTTGACACCGTCAGACCTTGGTTCGAGCATTTTAATCATAGCTGCAGTTTTGTGCTGCTATTGAATATTGCCACTGAGAGACCCTGCAGTCTGAGATTTAGTTCATTTCCTTCTGACAGCCATGTCATGATCATGCTTCAATAAAGTTTTTCACTTTCACTGCATCATTCATTACTTTTGTCAGACATTCACCTGACAGTGCTCAGCTCACACACACAGCATCATATTGCCTTTAACACCAAAGGCCAGCGAGAGAGAGCCAGCGAGAGAGAGAGCCAGCGAGAGAGAGAGCCAGCGAGAGAGAGAGCCAGCGAGAGAGAGAGCCAGCGAGAGAGAGAGCCAGCGAGAGAGAGAGAGCCAGCGAGAGAGAGAGAGCCAGCGAGAGAGAGAGCGAGAGAGAGAGACAGCGAGTGAGAGAGCGAGAGAGAGAGACAGTAAGAGAGACAGTGAGGACAATTATTCTCTGGGGAAAATAGAAAAAAATTGAATTGCAATTCAGATTTAGAAATTCAAAAAAGTAGAAGAGGAGGGAATATGAACCTGCTTAAATCCAAAACAAGCCCGTCAGTGTTCGTCCTCAGTTCTCCCGTTTGTCATACTCAAAATCTCCAAAATTAGCAGAATAATCTTTCCAAACCTCCCGAAGAACCCCCAATAATAACATGACTTTCCTTGCCCACTGACACGTGAACAGATGCTGACACACACATAATATTCTCACAGTCCTGGTTGGCTGGCGATGGCCAGAAGGGATGGTGATTCAAGTTTTGTCGTAAATAGTGTTTCAATGATTTGGGACTGGGTGGTTGGAAACCTGTCGCCTCAGGCAGCATCTCTGCTCCCTCTCCAAATGATGGGACTATTATATACACCGTGTTATTATTCCGTCTCTCTTAACCACACTTCCCCAGCTTACAAGATTGTTCGCTGGCAGCACTGTCATTGAAGTGATGGATTTTTTTTTTTGTTTATCATACGTGCAGCGACTAAATCACATTAATTCTGTAGCACATGTTGTCTGGGCTGCTGCCAAGATAAGTATGTATATATTGAATATTTTCTTTTCAACAAACATTAAGGGAATCTTTTAAAAAGAAAAAAAAAAGTTCAGTCCAGGATTATTAAATCATTTTAATGGACTCAAAGATATTTTTTGTTTGGCTACAGTTATTCCAGTTACAAAACTGAAATCATTTTATGAGGCTGATGTGTCTCTCTCTGTTTTTTTTTTAACATATCAGAAATTCTGATTGTTGCTGTAATACATTGACAGAGTATTAGTGGCTGCAGGATGAAATATGTATTTTGTCTCCCCCTCTAAAGGAGTGGGGTTCAACTAAAATTGGAAGCAGTCCAGTAATCAATCCACACTTAGATCAGTTAAAATATAGTTAAAAGCTCGTTTTTTAAACATTTCTTTTTACTGGACTCGTGAAATCTGTTTGGTTCACATTATTTATTGAGGAAAGTATAAAAGATATTAACATACCTGAGGTTAGAAACAAATTTCATTTTTTTAACACTTCTGTCTTACTTTCAACCATTCAAAATATGATGCCTATTTTTTACAAACATGATCATTTATTAAACTAAAAAAGCACTCAGAGTGCAAAGCTCCAACCACCAAGGCACAGCATCACCCAAGGTTTAGGAAAATTCAATGCCAATTTTTTAGAGACAACTCCAACAAACTCAAATACCTCTCAAATACTCGGCAGCCGGTCGTCTCCTGCGCCTTCCACTTCAGCGTCTCTGTTCAGCCAACTGAGCCCCAAGCTCCACCCCAAAGGGAAAATCAGAGGAATCAAAGGAACTCTTGAAGCTGAGACCCAAGCGTCACCCCAACGCGGAAGCCTGTAAATTCCAGTAGCCTGGATTTACAGGCTACTTTTTAGCCTGTAAATCCAGCGACAACTCCAACAAACTCTGTCTCTCAAATACTCTGTAGCCGGTCTTGTACTGCGCGTTCCACTTCAGCGTCTGTGTTCAGCCCACTGAGCAACTAGCTCCACCCCAAAAGAAACATCAAAGAAATCAAAGGAACAAAGACAGCAATAGCCACTTCGTGACATTGTTTGATTCATCTTTAGGAAATACCAAAACTAACTCTTCTTCTCAAATGGATTCCTTTGAGTCAATGACACAAATAATATAAAACATTTAAAGATGGAAGCACAAACTTATTAACTTAAAAAACAATTCAAATGTCATGACTTCCATTCATTCACATGCATTATCTCTCCCTCCTAAATTAAAATTAAAAAATCGGCTTCAGGCTTTCCTGTTAACATTTTGGACCTTGGGAGAATTGGGGTCATTGCAATTCTCACACAAACATGTAAATGTTAATTTCTTATTCTCAACCAACATTTAGTTTTAATAATATTAGCTGTTGAATATTGTGATACTCAGCTGTATGTGGAGGAAAGCATGGTCAAGACAACAACAAAATAAAATAACAGTTTGTACGGAATATATAGAATATACTAAGTAGCAGACTGCTAACAAACAAATATGTCTAAAACAACCAAACTAGAAAAAACAACTAAAAGAAAGTCAAATGGATACATTCTGGAATTCTTTGCTTTATTGATTGTATATAGTACTCAGGGTGAATTTAGTGTGCCTTTGGCCCAGGGACCACAAGTAGGTGACTGCTTATCTTAGCATTAAGCATAAGTTGTGCTGATTGATAATGGCCCATAGTTACCAGGTCAGATTATAAATTAAATGTATTATTATAATTATTATTATTATTATTTAGGCCACTTCCTGCCAGATCACACCGGGTAGACCATCAGTGTCTTACTGATTAATTGCACTACAGTGATAAATGATGATGGGTGACTTTGAGGACAGAAAGAAAGGTGACTCAACAGTTTCATAACCCAAGGTATGAGTAGTGCACACTTTTTTTTTTGGGTGTGGGAGGGAAAATGTGAGAAACCAGATAGGTTGATAATTAATTGTTTTAAAGTGGACTGATAATTTTGTGACAATTCTTCTATATTATAAAGAAGCGTATGTCGAATTTAGTTCTTAACAGCATTCCATGGCAACTACCACAGAAGTGGAAAAACATGGTCTAATTTAGTTATCTTTATTACGACAACTGGATTCACAAAACAATTTCATTTATATCCAGGCATATTTCTTAAGTTTGAGATTACTTATTCTTTCGATGTTCAAACTTTTTATTATATTCTTGGTGATTTTTAGATTATATTCAGCTAAATTTAGAATCAACAATTCTCCTGCATTGCATGTTTCCGGACTGTGCAAACCCAGTGTGATGACACAAAAACACATAGGGAAAACATGATAACAACATTTCAGCGTTCAAACCGAAAACCCTCGAGCTGTGACAGTGAAGACGGGACTAACCAGCTCTCCAGCATGCTGCTCGGTTTCTAACTCCTAAAGGGGAAAAAATATCTCTTCCCCCAGACCAAGTGGCAGCAAGTCTTTGCACATTTGCAGACAGGACAGTCTGAATAGATTAAATTGCACATTTATTTTTCTAATTACTTTTGATTGAGAAAAAAAAAAAATTTAATCAGGGGAGTACATTTCAGATTAATTAGAAAATTCAAGTAGGATTTAAAAATACGCTGAAATGTTTAGACATTTGGAATTAGCTTTTTTATTGTATATTTGCATAGCGATTGTTAAACATACAGTCTGTTCACCAACTCTGGCGTATTTTGTACAAATATGTTTAATCTTCCCTCATCTATTTTGGTATGCGTCATATTTGGAGATGGATATCAGTGTCGGTGTTATCCGTAGACCCTTACTCCTTGTGACTCTCCATCTGTCTTGCTATATTGCTGTGAGAATGTGCCTCCCGCCCTGTCAATGTGGGTGCCGTCCTAATGAGCTCACAGTCCTGACGGGCTTTGTCTAGATGAAATTTTGGCTTGGCCTGTCACTCCATGCTGTGAGGAGCGACAGGAGCCAGCTAAGCTCTCTGTGTGTGGCCGATATTTTTTCCATTATGTGCATAAATCTAGAAAAATAGATCTAATAATTATTATTATTATTATTGTTATTTTATTTTTTTTTAACCTGTCCTGTCCAGCTTCCTCGGCATACAAAATGAGGATATGGCTGCCTTGGAGTGCCAGATAGATTTTAGTCTGGAAAGGAAGAGTCTGTCACACTCCTCCAGTTGCATGAACTGAATTTTATTTGTTGTTATTATGTCTTATTAGTTGATGAGGCGACCGGAGCAGAAAGGGGGCTCGGGGTATGGGAGAAAGAAAGTGGGAAGAAAGACAAAGAGGGTCGGGGGAACAAGGAACAGTATAGTGGAACAAACATCTACAAGTAAAGCAACAAAAATAACAATAACAGCAACTATATATACATAAATATGTATACATATGCAAACACACATATACATACCCATATCAGCATTACATTCATAACTATATCAGTTTGCGTTCACATTATTGTGCGCAATAGTCTGCAATGTTGCTCGATGTAACACACTTATTATTATTTTACCTAACAATACCATCAGAAGGCACTCAGACATTTTCTTATGTTGCAGCCTTATGCTAGAATTGTTTCACTTATTTTTTTCTTTCATCAATGTACACTCCAGACCTTGTGATGACAAAGTAAAAATGGAACTTTAGAAATGTTTGCAAATATATTCAAAAGGGAAAAACAGTAAAATCAGGCGTACATTCAAACCTTTTACTGAGTTGAAGCACCTTTGTCTGAGATTACGGCCTCCAGTCTTCACCGGTGCTGATGTGACGAGCTTTCCCCCTGGATTGGGGGGTTTTCTGATATTCTTCTCTGTAGATCCTCCAAATTCCTGTCGGTTTTGGTGGGGACTATTGGTGGACAGACAGCAGGATTTCTTTCTAGACTATAACAGATCTGTGCCCCGACACAATCCTGTCGCCGTGCTCTGCAGGCAGTCCCTTCAACCTCATGGCCTTTTTTTTGCTCTGATGCGCATTTTCAGCTGTGTGACCTCATATAGACATGCGTATTCCTTTCTAAGTCATGTCCAATCCAATAAATTGAATTTACCACATGGGGACTGAGCAAGATAAATTGAAGGAACATGAGCTAAATTTCATGTTTAAGAGCAAAGAGTCTGAAAACAAATGTCAATGTGATACTTCAGTTTTTCCTTTTCAACAGATTTCCAAAAATGTCTAAGATTCTCTTTGTTTTGTTATTATTGGACAAAGGGTGTCGATTGATGACGGGAAAAAAAGCATTGATTTGGCCTCATCCCTGTATTGGTTAGTTGATATTGTGTTGATCTGCGGATCAGCTGGCTTAAAGAGTGTAAACAAGAGAAGAGAACATATAGTACTGCAACCACTACCAGTCAGCTTTAAAGTAGATTCTTGTTGATGTCAAGACGGATCATAATCTAAAATTTTTCTTTGCCCCTAAATTCTACTGTGTGCCGGATTTATCATTAGGGGCTTGCCATGGGAAGCAGTACTGTATTAACTGATGATATCCTCAGATTTAATTTCAGATACTAACTTTGACAGCCAGGAGAACTAAAAGCAGTTCTCCTGGTTAAACTCAAAGTTAAATTTATAAACCACGACATCTTTCATTTGACCAAATTTTTGCAGGGGCGCAGAGAATTTTACTTTTCTTCAGATTTCCAGAGTTTGTGTTACGCATTACAGCTTTCTGCAAAGAAATAAGCAAACAAGTGATTTTTTTTCAAAAGTTGCAGATGCCAAACGTAGAATTTGTTATGCAGTGCTCCGTGCAGTTGACATGCACAATCCCCTGCTCTGTCGTGTTTGTTGTAACAGTGTGTTCTCAGGTAAACTCTTAATAACAACTCAAACTCAGAATGGTACTTTTAACCATATCAGCATTAATGACAGAGCTTCAAATACCCAACTTTTATATATTTCATCTCCATTATTCCTATTTGAATAATTTTTCTCCAGAGTTAAAAGTATTGCAATAATAAAAGTGTAATTGCTCAGTACTTTGTGGTGGACCAGAGAGATGAGGACCCTCTCTCAGAGGGCTCTGTAACCAATATAATGACAGCATTTTGTCATTTATGGATGACATTGTAGAGACATTGTCTCCTTTGTCCCCTGCCTGACGCGCTGATGTATTTTTAGAGGGGTTATCATCTTTTTATGTAACACCCATTAATGTGGCCCCCACATCCTTGTCTTTCCACAAATTATGGTATTATTATTAATAATACTTATCTGTCATTGTGTTTTTGTGTCTATTCAACTATTTCTCTCCCTAAACATGTCAACCTTTTTTACCTCCGCTCCGTCTCTCTGCCCTGTTTATTTTTGCCAGGCGGTGTTTGATGTCGATAAGACAAAAGGCCTGACTTTAATTGAAGTTTGGGAGGGGCTCACTCCAGAGGATATCAAGGCATGCACTGGCACAGATTTTGAGGTAAACAGCATAAAACCTTGGCCCCCATTGCTATATTTAATTTCCCAAGCTAACATGACCTCTTTCTCTAACCATCTCTACCCCTTTATGATCTGTGTGGTGTCATCTAGGTGTCTCCCAACCTGAGGAGCATGCAGCAAATCTAGAGGACGTCTAAAAAACCTTCCTTGTGTGGTAAACAGCTGATGATTAAACAGCCTGAGGCTGGTAAAAAAAACATAAATGTTTAGATCTGAACCCTAATTATATTGCTTATATCAGAAGGATTTACTCTGACAAATAGAAATAGGATGAGACTCTTGGCAGTCAACATTTTTTTTCTTTTTTTTCTAGTCCAATCAAACAGAACAAAATTTAGTGTTTCCTATCAGACAATAAAATCTGATTCTAATATTTGTGCAGTTGTTACCAAATACCCAGGAATCATAACCTTAAGTGAATCCCATTTGCTATTGATGAACTTTACTGAAATAGGATACAAAGGGCTGACATGTAGTGAATACAGAAAACAACAATGATGGTTGTATGCTATGTGATTCAGTACAGAGGGAAACATGTAAGCTGTGGCAAACAACGCAATTATAATATACATACAAAGTAAACATTTATCTCTTTAAAATAAAGAAAATGTTAAAAAATAATTTCTTTACTGTTGTAATACCTTTTTAAAAGTCATATGTGGCAAAATGTCAAGATATTGGATGTATTTTTGTTCTCAGCCTTATTTAGGTCACTGTTGGTCATACCATGAATTTTGCAGAGATATTTGCCGTCCCCTTGCATTTCTAAATAAAACAGGATACAACCTTGTGAGTATTTTTTGATCTATTGATTCCTCAGCAAGAAGTATTATCAGAACCACCAGTAGGCTACGATCTCATCATATCCTCACTGATTGAAAGCAAGCAACTGCTTTGAGAGTGATTGCTTGTGACACTCCACAGGTTACCGTGTTCTATATATGGACCGTGCTCTTGCATTGACATTCTTGATGTGATTTCTCCACTCGAGTAGAGAGGCGCTTCAATGACCTAAGGGATGTTGCATAACTCTAGGATGCAACCAGTGGGCTTTTGGGTTTAAAAAGATCAACTGGATGGGAACATCAGACAGAAAAATGGAATAAAGTGACAGGGGAGGGTGCCACCGGCTGTTGATGTTGACCCAGTGCATCATTTCATGACTCAAACGACAGCGGTTTCCACAAGTCTGTTTCACCAGTTTCTCCAACTGGTAATGAGGTGCAGTGAAAATAGAAACACGGCAGGGCTTTACACAAGCAAACATTTCAAAACACGAGCAATGCAGTAACTTGTATCGTTATAAATATTAACGTTGAATTGATGGGTACAGGAAGTTGGAGTGAGTAATGAGGTCAGAGTGGAGAGACATTTGGTGTACATGGTGTCTGACAGAGGCTTTCAGCTTTTCACTGGTGGAAACTACCTCTGAGAGCTGAAACAAGTTATTTGAATTAAGAAAGTTTTAACTGTTTGAGGATTGTTGGAAAAATGATGGCATAGTTTACCTTGTTTCCTCACAACAAGAAGTTTCTTGATTCAAATCCAGACACTGGGGGCCTTTCTGTATGAAGCTGACATGTTCCCACCGGGTTCCATCAGGGTGCTCTGATGAACCCCTTGAGCCCTGCAGATGATACATGTAAAGGAATAGAAAATGGATAGATGGATATTTGCTTTGGGTCTCGACATTTTGAACACCTTATTAGACCTGCTTCACCAGAGTTTGATTAATGTTCCTTTAATTATTTTCACAGTTCTGATGAATAAAGCACCCAGCAAGGAACAAAGATAATCAATAGTCATAAATCATAGACATATTTAGTCTATGTATAGAGTATTATATTAGTAATTTAGGGTTATCAGATTTTGTAGGAAATCACATTAATTATTAATGTCCTGTTGTATTACAGTGATTTAGTAGTCAATGACTGTTGTGATCCAGAATGCTGTTCCAAATGTTTCTCTCCCATTTCAGTTCTGCTGCAATGGCTCCCTAGAATCAAATTCAAAATCCTTCTGCTAACATGCGAAGACGTCAGGCACCAACGTATCTTAGAGGGTTCATTGTTCCGTCTTATCCAGCACGAACATTACCCTCCCAGGATGCAGGGTTACATGCAATCCTTATAATCTCCAAAAGTAGAATGGGAGCCAGAGCCTTCGGTTACCAGTCTCCTCTCCCGTTTAACCATCTTCCAGTCTCTGATCAGAGGGCAGAACCCTCTACATTTAAGAGTTGGCTTACAACTTTCCTTTTTGACTGAACTTATAATAAGGGATGGCCTAAGGTAGCTTTTAGCTATGCTGCTAAGATAAGATAAACCTTTATTAGTCCTACGACGGGAAATTGCAGGGTTACACCAGCAAAGAGCACACAGATCAATATAAAAGAATAAAATACAAATATAAATTATAAACTATATTAGAAAATTACACCATGTTATAAATATTACACTATAATAGAAATATTGCACTATAGAATAAACAATATAAAATAACAATACATACACTAAGAAATAAACAAGTGGAAATATCAGGTGAATTCAGTGGGAAAATGTAAACATGTTGAATATTACACAGTCCCATAGTGTAAAGTGAAAGTGAGGCGTGTGTGTTTGTGTGTGTTACTAGCGGTGCTGGTTGTAGAGTCTGACTGCTGCAGGAAGGAAAGATCGGCGATATCGCTCCTTCACACACCTTGGGTGAAGGAGCCACTCGCTGAAGGAGCTCTCCAGTGCAGAGACGCTGTCCTGCATGGGGTGGGAGATATTGTCCCGGAGAGATGACGTCTTGGCCATCAACAGTTGACAATGGTATACTCCTACACCGCCTACATCACACCACTGGACTCACTGCCACCGCCCTAAATTGGTTTCAATCCTACCTCACTGACAGAACAGAATACGTTTCCCTTGGAAG